>VMDR010032656.1:0-11632 GCA_007922815.1 Macrotus californicus
GAGCTGAACTGATAAACTACTCATCCCCCCCAATAAAAACCCCAAACTCTACATAAATAAATACTTTGCTTTGTCTCTATTTGTTTGGTTACAAATTTTTAGGTATCCATGAGTTTTTAAAGTGTGTATTATTAAGCAATTCAAGTACGAAGTAATAACTTATGGAAATAATGATGATTTGCTATTAAATCATATTGAGGCATCATTTGCCTACAATAAAATTTCTCCTTTCAGGGTTATAGTTTTATGAGTTTTGACAAACGTACACAGTTGTGTGACCACCGTCACAGTTAAGATATAGATTGCTCTCATCATCCCTCCAAATTCCCTTGTTCCCTCTTGTCATCACCCTCCCTGTCCCCAGCCTCTGCCAACCACTGCTCTGTTTCCTTTTTCTAGTCTTATCCTTTTCACAATGTCATATAAATGAAATAATATGGTATGTAACCATTTACATTTGGCTACTTTTGGTTGGTGTATTTATTATAAATAAATATTCATCCATGTTTATCACGTCTCATTAGTAGCCTACTGCTTTTTTATTATTATTATTTAATTGTATGGATGTACCACAATTTGTTTTTCCAAAACTAGCTGATACACATTCCGATTGCTTCCATTCCTGGTGATTTTGAATAGAGCTGTTGTAAACATTAGCATAAAGATTTTTGTGTCTCTCTGTATCTTCATTTCTTTTGGGTAAATACTTAGAAATGGGATTGTTGAACCATAATGCTAATCAATGTTTAATTTTATTTAAATATAAACTTACTGCCCAGTCCTATAAGAAAATGACACTCTTCTCCCTTTGATACCAGGGCTCTCCTTGTAACTTGCTTTAACCAATAACAATGCATGATTTTTCTCATGTTTTCCCCCAAAAACAAAAACCACATGTCCCCAGTGTGGCTGTTCCTTTAGCCTGGATGTAAGAAAGAAGACGTAGGGAGCAGAGGCTTACTCAGCCCACAGGCTGCATGTAACCTCAATGAAAAATGAATATTTGCTGTTGTATGGAATGGGGATTTTGAGTTTGTTACCTCAGCATAACCTAGCAAAAGCTGGTTGATAAACCTTAGACACTCCTTCTTTCTACCCTAGTTAATTTCATGTAACATTTGAAATTAACTTCCTTGAACTTCTTTCTCTATTCCCATGAACTTGATATAAGACTGCCTTTCTTTTCCAACTTCTTTGCTGCTTCATTACTGCTTTCATTGATTCATTCTCTTGCTGCCATTCTTTCTAAACCTAAGTCCTTAAATCATTACCTCTTCACACTAATTATACTACAGTAGATGTTTAACTGGTCTCACAGTTTTGAACCAATAATCTCCTAGCCTAATAATGTATTCCTGATACTCTATAAGACTTAAAAAAAAAAAAAGCCCTCTTATATTGTTTCTACTAAAAGCCTTCAGTAACTCCTCATTGTTTATAGGATTAGTCTCCCTCTTGTTCACAAGTTACTTTGAGTTGGTTCCTAAATTCTTCCTGTTCCATTTCCACCACTACTAACATCTTCTGTTATTCATTTGAATGAATCTCTCCCTAATCACACAGGCATACTCTTTGCTTCAGGATTCACCACAGATATTTCAATTTCCCTCACACTCTATTTTTCCCCATTGCTTTAAATCCTCTAAGTCATATCTTAAAGTCCATTCTTTTAGAAAAACCTTCCTATTGGTTCCATTCAGTTACCATTGACATCTCTAAGCCATTCTTGATAAAGCAGCCAAAATGACCTTTACAAACACATGTCTATCATCTCTTCTCTGCACTCTACTTAATTATGTCACTGGACAATTAGGATAAATACTAAAATCTTGAGGCCTAGATGAGTTGGCCTCTCTGTAGCTTTGTAGCCTCTTCCCTTCTCTCTAGCATTCTGGCTATAGTGGTCCTCTTTTTGTTCCATTACACATCATGCTCCCTCCCACCGGGACCTTTGTGCTTGCTATTCTCTCTGCCTAGAATGGATTTCTTTAGTTCTCTTTTTCCTAGTTAACTCTTACTTATCCTTCAGATCTTACCTCTCATTACTTCCTTGGAGAACAAATCCTTCCCTGGGAGTGAGCAGGTTCAAACTTCTTAACATATGTCTTTATAGCACCATTTATCTACTCCTTTTTCAGTGTTCTTACCACAGGTGTAATGTTACATATATCTGTGTGATAATTACATTATCAGCATTGGGCTTCAACACTGTAGACCTACGTCATCCATGAAACTATATCTGGCACATTATAGGCTGGACATTTCTCAAAGACCTACAGCCCATTGTACCAGGACCCTTCTCTGTGTATCTGTATCACACTGATTTGTAGTCTTGTATTTATACTTTAGATCTCTCTCACTCTGTATTGGCATTTCTTCCTATTGCCTGTCTCATCACTATATCAACAAACACAGGTACCTAAGTAGCTCCTATTACTTGGATAAATGATTTCTAATTATTCTCAAATGTGAATACTCTCAGATTGAAGGTTAGTGGAAGTAGCAAAATTAACATATTTAAATATATCAATATGTAGCCATTTAAAAATTTTCGATCTATAGTTTCACTTACATATTCAAACAAAACTGATTAAATGAAATCATTGAATGCCTACTATCATCAGCACTAGGATTAAGGTTGCCAGATAAAATTTCAGCCATGAATAATATTTTAGTATATGTTCCCAACATTGTATTTGGCAGACTTATACTAAAATTTATTTGTGGTTTATCTGAAATATAAGATTAACTGGGAATCCCTTATTTTTATTTCCTCAGTGTGGCCATGCTAACTATGACACGTTTTGAAATGGCAATGGCTGCTCTCCACTGAGAGCTGACTGTTAGCCAAACACAGCACCAAGTTCCGTCTGTTGATTATTTTATCCTTACAACCAAATGAGTAGGTCTTAGAAACATTCTCTTTGAACACATGGGGAAACTAAGACATAGAATAAAGGAATTTGATAGGAGTCACATGACTAACAAATGGCAAGTTTGACATGTCTTGAGGTATATAAGCCAGCATTTCTGACCGTTATACTAAACCACCTCATCTAACAGTATCTGAGCTGTGACAATAAATCAAGCAACAGAGGACTTTTGCCCTCAAGTGCTCGGAGTATCTTTTAGCTGTGGTAATCCAGAGATGCCGATGTAAAGCCCAGCATTGCATTTGTGAAACAGCAAATGAATTTCTGGTACTCCCTAAGAAAATTCAGAGGTTTTAGACACTTCATGGACTCTGAATTTACATGAATGTGCTCCAGTATCACCATCAGCGTAAGTTATAACATTGGGTCTATTATTACCTATGAGTTAACTGTTTAAAAACTTTCTGTAGCATAGAAAAAAACTTAGATGTATTTTGATGTCCTTCAGTCAATGTAATAGGTAACTCCCCTGGTGGCAGAAACATCTCCAAGATCAAGTTTTCTTTGAGGATTTACAAAGATTTGCACTACATTCATCATTTTACTTCAGTGGTAACTCTCAATATTAACAGGCCACCCAGTGCTTTCCACTGTAACCATGAAAATATTATGTGAATGAGTACATTTTTCTTGAAATGTTATTACTTTTGAATCTCTTTGTAAGTATTAATTCTAATTTCCCTCTCTTTAAATTGAATTGTTAGGTGTATTAAAATAATTCCTGAGTGCTATCCAAAAGGCAGTTTGGGCACAGTGATGGATTAAGTGATTATTGTGGGGAGATTATATATCAGCTTCAAAGACGCTAAGAAATAAATTTTAAGGTATAGCATATGTCAAGAATATTGGACCTTCAAGGTGTTGTATATTCAGTCATTCTCTAACTACTTATTTCAAGGAAGGTAAGACTCCGCAGTTTTCATACAAAGTAAATTTCTGCTTCTTCACCCTGAGATACCTTTCACTACGCAGTGGGTCTTAGACACGGTTTTAAAATGTTTATGCCCCAGACTTAACCCACACATTTCCTCCCTGGATCACTTAACTTAGCTCCCTCACACTTAACCCTCCTCTTCAAACCACTCTCCCGGGATCTCGTCACTGAGAGCACTGGAACTCAAGAGCCTGCACTGCTGACTGTATTTTGCCACCTCAGCAGAGAATGGGGGCAGTTTATCTCCGGATAAACTGCCCCCATTCTCTGCTGAGGTGGCAAAATACAGTCAGCAGTGCAGGCTCTTGAGTCAGATAGACTTGCGTTCAAATCCCAGATCTATTTATTAGCTGTGTGACCCAGGACTGAGTATTTAGCCATCTCTCTCCCAATTTATTAGCTTGAAAACTCACAATAATAATAGCACTAAATTCTTAGGGTTGTAATGAATATTAAATGGATAATGCATGCGGATCATAGGTAGGTTAAGCAGCCAAAATGTTAACCAATGATTATTACCACTTCAGGTCAGAAAAAAATGTCAGGAAAACTGTTAAATGTGAAAGTTTCAGTGAAACACACAGAGCAGCACGTATTGCTGACTTTGCTCACTTCCACACAGTCCCAAAGTGGTACCACCCCACTGGCCTGGGTTTGCACTGGAGCATAGTTTTCAAATGTACTCATTTGCATAAAATTATCGAAAGTATACTACTATTCTAGAATAAAATTCTTCCCTGACTTAGAAGACAGGATTGGAGCAAGTATTTCTTATTCTGTTAAAAGCTCTGACATAGGGTATTGCCAAGCATGTAGAAGCTCAGTCCTCTCTGATAAGAAACGATCTTTATTTCCTCTCTCTAATAAGATCTTTGATGATTTTCCTTTCATGCTGAATGTCACTCTACCACTCCTGCTATATATTTCTTCTACCTGATGAAAATAAATTCATCCATACCTCAACAGAAATTCCATCAGGTCTGAGATATAATTATTCAGATCAGAACAGTCTCTCTCTCTCCCCTGCCCCCATCTTGCTTTCTTTCTCTGGATTCACACAAAAACTTAATCTTTTCTTCCTAATATTGTAGGTGTAAGGGTTATTATTTTTTTTTGCATACTTAGACATCCGTATATTCCCCACACAAGGAGATGTGTAAAGGTCCATATTTGCATACTTCTTAGGCAAGATTTCATGTATCTGTGCCTTACAAACTGGGCCAGTGCTTTGAGTGGCAGGCATTTTGCTACAAAATAATCTTTGGAAATCTTCATGGTCTGCAGAACTGATTGTACATCCACAAGTCACTGTTCATGGTGATTGCACCCATCTCTCCATGTTGGTACAGGCTTTGCTGTAACTGTTCTTAACAAACAATAAAGGGGTACCTGAAACCCTTTTTTGTGGGAATATAGTATTTGAGAGAGCAGCACAGCTACTGTGAAATTTTATCATTTTTATTAAAAGAAGTATCCTTGAAGGCTTTTATGCTAAAAATAGAAGTCCACATGAAATATTTGTAAAATTAGAAAATGTAATATGTGTATTAAGCACTCAATTCTTATGGTAAATCCTTCAATAAATACTCCTTAAGAGATTACTGTTTCAAACTGTTAGCGAACCACCAAGGATAGAGTGTTGAGCAAGATGCCATATCTAAGTACCTATTTTTATGTAGTTTTCATTCAATATAAGACACATATCAAGTAAGTACCTAATATTTTCATTTATATAGCTCTGTGAAGTAGTCTTGATTGGTTCTATAAGCATGCCTAATGGGATTTCCCCCTGCTCCTTCCAGCTATACAACGTCCCCTCCGTCGGATTCTCCGACTTATCTCACAGCATGGCTCCCAAACACCCATCTTCACTCCCACCCCTAACCAAGAAACCGAGGCCTCCTCCTGCCCCCACGACAGAGAAGTTGATCGCTCTGGATTTGCCAAAGGAAGAAAAAGAACAGCAAGAAGCAATTGAACATAGTGATGAAGTACAAAATGAAATAGAAAGACTTAATGAACAAGCCAGTGAGGAGATTTTGAAAGTAGAACAGAAATATAACAAACTCCGCCAACCATTTTTTCAGAAGAGGTCAAAGTTGATTGCCAAAATCCCAAATTTTGGGGTAACAACATCTGTCAACCATCCACAAGTGTCTGCACTGCTTGGGGAAGAGGACGAGGAGGCACTGCATTATTTGACAAGAGTTGAAGTGACAGAATTTGAAGATATTAAATCAGGTTACAGAATCGATTTTTATTTTGATGAAAATCCTTACTTTGAAAATAAAGTTCTCTCCAAAGAATTTCACCTGACTGAGAGTGGTGATCCATCTTCAAAGTCCACCGAGATCAAATGGAAATCTGGGAAGGATTTGATGAAACATTCAAGTCAAACGCAGAATAAAGCCAGAAGCAGGAAGAGGCAGCACGAGGAACCGGAGAGCTTTTTTACATGGTTTACTGACCATTCTGATGCAGCTGCCGATGGGTTAGGAGAAGTCATCAAAGATGATATTTGGCCAAATCCATTACAGTACTACTTGGTCCCTGATATGGATGACGAAGAAGAGGAAGAAGATGATGATGATGACGAAGAGGAAGAAGGGTTGGAAGATATTGATGAAGAAGGGGATGAAGGTGAAGAAGACGAAGATGATGATGAGGGGAGGAAGGAGAGAAAAATGAAGGAGAAGATGACTAATGGAACACTGATGGATTCCAATCTTTTTTAATTTTCTCTAGTCCCTGGGAGCAAGTTGCAGTCTTTTTTTTTTTTCTCTTGTGCTCAGTCTCCCTGTTTTTGAGGTCTCTTTTCTCTCCTTTACACCATGGTTCTCACCTTATTTGGGGGGGGGGGAGGGGGATGTACCTTGAGCAGAATACAATGGGAAAAGAATCTCTGCCCCTTTCTGTTCCAAATTCATTTTTATCCCTTCCTATCTTGACAAAAACTTAATGAAATCAACACCACCGTGCTCTGTGGGAAAAAAGAAAAACCTTCCACTTCCTTAGTTCTGCTGGAAGCTGGAGGGTGCTAGGCCCCTGTGTAGTCATGCATAGAAGTCTAGTTTTTTCCTCCTTTCTCTGTATATTGGGCTCAGAGATTACACTGTGTCTCTAAGTGAATATGGACAGTTAGCATTTACCAACATGTATCTGTCTACTTTCTCTTGTTTAAAAAAAGAAAAAAGAACTTAAAAAAAGGGGGTTATAGAAAGTCAGCAAAGGGTGGGTTTGGGTGGCTTAAGTGGGCATTTTAACAACATGGCTTCTCCTTTGGCATGTTTAATCGTGATGTTAACAGACATCCTTGCAATTTAAGATGACACTTTTAAAATAAAATTCTCTCCTAATGATGAAAAAAAAAAAAGGAATGCCTAATGGACCTGGTGGGAAATGGGGGTAAATCAGTGAAATCTCAAGACTGAGAATTCTCACTTCACATAAAATAAGTTACCAAAGAATCATAGCCTATTATTCTTTTTAAATAAAAAGTAAATATCTCATGTGTGCTTATTAAGCTAATTATATAATATATATTAAGCTAATATGTTAAGTTAACATATATACAATACATATTATTTGTACAAAGTCTGTCTGGAAAAAGTCCAGCCATTGTTAATACAACAAGAATGGTTTGTGTGACATCAGTGTAACCTGGCAGCCAAGGAGAGTGGACTGGAGTGCACATGCGTGAACAATGTTGACTTCACTGTACTAGACAGTGGGGGAGGTAAATGCCATTGAGTGAGCATGTGTACTGTGTGGCCATCACATTCAAAATGACTGAACCAGCAGAGCAATGAATTTGCATCAAATTTTATGTTAAGCTTGAACATTTCTCTATGGAAACTATTTGAATGCTTCGAAAGTCCACAGCTATGGGCAATTGGTGATTGGCAGCTTCATCACGTCTTGTACAGAGTTTTTTTGCAAAACAGCAAATCACCCAGGTCTCGGCTGCCCTACAGTCCTGATTTGGTGCCCTGCAACTTCTGGCTTTTCCCAAAACTCAAATCACCTTTGAAAGGGAAGATATTTCAGGCCATTGATGACATTCATGAAAATACAGCAAGGCAGCTGATGGTGACTGGGAGAACTGTGTGAGGTCCCAAGGCGCCTACTCTGAAGGGGACTGAGGCACCATTGTCCTATGTACAATGTTTCTAATATCTTCTTCTATAAATGTCTCTATTTTTCATATTACATAGATGGATACTTTCTTGACAGATCACGTATATCATTGGAGTTATCTATTCAGGAGTACCCAACCTCCCACAGCACTGACTGGTACCAATCTGGGCCTGTTAGGAACCAGGCCACACAGCATGAGCTTGAATGTGATGTGCTTGAATCACCCCAAACTTCCTCCCCCCACCACCTCAGTCTTTGGAAAAATCATCTATGAAACCAGTCCCTGGTGCCAAAAAAGTTGAGGACCACTGATTAAACCTGGGTTAAGTTGGAATGCCCCTTGAGGGGAAAAGTCGTATTCTAAAGTCTGTTGTTTTCATCAGTTTGGAATAAGACTTTTAGGAGAATCATAACTCTAAAACGTAAATATAAGTTAATGAACAGATACAATTTTATATAGTGATACCGTGTTAAGTTTTTTTACTATAGCTGCTTTAGAACTATAGAACTATAATACGTAACAAAGTTACAACTGTGACTGGAAAATTAGTAAGCTAAATGTATAATGGAAAACAACTTTAAATCACAAGTTAACTTTTATTAAGCTTCTCCTTTGGGCCAGATTCAGACTTTGAGTGTTTAGTAATAATAACCACCTCTTTTTGAGGGAAATCAGAAAGGCTTTACCCAAAAGAATGATACTTTTATTGGATTTTTAAATGTGAGTAGATGCACTTCAGTTTGGGGGGATGGGGTGAACACTCCAGGGCTATGGAAGAGCTTAGACTGACCCATGGAGGTTTGAAAGGGTGTTGCATGTTCAGGGGATACTGAAAATAGAATAGATAACTGGGAAGAAATAATGATATTTCGTATGCCATATTGAAGAGTTTAGGTTTTACTGTGTTTTCAATGGTGAACCAACAGCAACTTCCAATTAGCAAAATGACAGGATCAGATTTGCTTTCTAGAAAGATTGTTTTCTCTGCTGTTGGTGTTAACTATGTGTATTCTGAGGATGTGGCACAACAATAATCTGGCTAAGGAATGGCTTCACTCTATACAGTCCATAGTCTGAGAATGCTCCCTCTGTGACACAGTTATTCCTAATGTGAAACCATAGGAAATCTGACACATACAGGAATGTGAGATTGTCTCTCGGACCAATGAAACACAGTTAAGCATAGCATCAACTTGACTATGGAAAGTTGGCATCGCGGGTGAACAGCTTCTCACCAGAGAGGCAGAAAACCATAGCACATGGGGAAGAGCCCTCAGAAGCAGCAGTTCTATCTTACACACAAACAATGAAAGTCAGGGCTTCAGGTTTTATAGTTTCCTAAACATAAAACAAAAGCAAAAATGTTTTGATCTGTATATGTCCCCTTTCTTGTCCTTTACAGATGACTTGCATTCCTACATTTTGTAATGCTGTGGTCAGCAATGCCAGTTTACTCACAAGGGCCGCTGGTGAGATCCAAATTTGCTGGGCAAACTCTCTGCTTCGGGTTTCTAGGCAACTGCTCTGCATGTGGTCAGAGTTAAAGTTTGTTGTAGTCTAGGGCATCTGGGCTGCTGCAAAAAGCTGTCATTTTGATTTTTTTTTTAATTTCTATCATGCTTGTTAGTAGTATATCATAAAATGTGTAAAAGTGCCCACCATATGGAAAGTTACAGGTCGAAAGAAAACAAAGCCATAAGCAATAGTTTTCTGAATGCTGATTTGTACGGACAGTCAGATTCACAAGACTATACTGTGAATCAACTTTCCTGCTTCTCTGACTTCAACATTTTTCTGTGTACTTGTTTTCCCTGTTGGTCAAGAAAATCCATGATATCTCCCCAGACATGGGTGTTGGGTGGAGTACAAGGTGAAATGAGGGTGTCCTCTTGTCATGTGCGTTGAAATTCTTTAATTCAGCCGGGTTCAGACTCTGCTGAGGAAAATCAAGCCCTGTCCCCTTTAGTCACCCAGCACTGACTGCACCTGGGTGAAGAAGCCCCCTAAGCACAGGGGAAGCACACACCTGGCTTTCCTCAGGAATGCAGTTGTGCCTGCGAAACATGTAGAATAATTTCAGGGGTGTCCATCCCCATTCTGCTGAATCCTGTTGGAAAACTAAGTAATTCTTCTGGGCTCTGAAACAATAGAAAATCTAGTCATGGAAGATAGGATTCAGGGCCCAACTCTTTTGTCTCGAAGACACACAAATGAACACAGACCCTAAAACAGCTTTCTCCCTTCAGAAGGACTGGGTCATTAACTCACATACTGTGTTTGGTGTTAAAATGGAGTTAAACTGAGGTTGGATTGGAAGTGAGAAGACCTCCTCTCCTCCAGCCGACCGCCACGTACATTCACGTGCCTTAGTGTTCCCCTCATTCCAAGCTCCTTCTCATTTTCGGGGGGTTCAGACTCTCATTTATACCTATGACCCATCCACACTAACCTTTTTTGTGGGTCAGTGAAAACACACTGTCATTTCGTGCCTCTCTCCTGATTCTCTTCTGTCCACGGAAAGGTTCTTTTTCTCTCTTTTCTTCTGACTTTCACTTTTCTTTCTAGATGTTATTCTGAAGTCACTTCTCTGAAAATTGTTGTAATAATTCATCCTTATGATCTTAGTCCCACAGTCCTAGATCAGAACTGATACATAGAAGTCACTTAATGTATAACTTCAGAATGACTTTAAAAAAGCCTTGGTTATAATCATTGTCTTTATGTAGGTTATGATTTTGAGCAAACTTGTTCCTTTTCCTAGTTTGCACATCTGAAAAGTGGGTATAAACTGGATGATCTGAAAGATTCTTTCTATGGTAGTTGTTACATTCATTAGCGCTGTTCATAAATGTTCTCTTGCTGCCTTTGTCATATTAGGCTGAACCGTGGCATGGTCCTGAGTCGTCAGTGGAAATGACACATGGGCTTCAGCAGTGTAAGGCCCTGTAGTGCCCACTCCCCTATTCCCTCCCTCCCTTGTAAAGACTGGAAGCAGGGGCTGAAGTGGAGCCTGTGCCTGTTTTTAGATCAGCAGTGTGAGTGCAAAACTTCCGTTGTTTCTCAACGGGGTTTGTTGCTCTAGTTTAGCACAGGTTTTGCTAAGTCCAACCCTTACATTTTGTAATTATTTTCTTATTGGAGAAGATACATACTTTGATTACAAGTCTAATGTCAGGCCATAAAAGTTATAGTTTCCAAAAATCTTCTACGTTAATATGTACTATATAAGGGTTATTTTAAAACTATCAACGACACTTGAAGCATTAGAATGTGCTTCTATTTAATGTCAGTAAGCAATTACAATAAAATAAAAATACTTCAAAATTAGTTTTACACAAACCATAAAGAGAAATGGGGTAGAATAGGAACTATTTTCCTGTTCTGCATTTAATTTATATTCAGAAAAGATGGTTTAGTTTCTATATTTTGGAAAACAGCATTGCACATGGACTCAATTTTACTAAAAATGCACTGTTTTGTATATTATTTTCCAAGTCATTATTTTTTCCATGAAATTTGGCTAATTTTTCCTTTTTATGCCATGATACATTTTCACAGTTTTATAAGTTATGTGGTAATGTTTTTCAATATTAGAAAAATTTTAAAAATATATTTTCTCCAACTTTA
>VMDR010032657.1:0-11636 GCA_007922815.1 Macrotus californicus
ACAGCAGTAGTGAAAAGATGCCAAATTAAAATTGCAACTGATGTCCCATGACTTTGGATGAAGAAGACACTCTGTGCTTTTATATTAACTCATTTACCGAGAACTACATTTAAATAGTACACAAGTAAATATCAGCTGCTGCAAGGAATCCCGGTCTGGGGCGTCTCTTCTGAGTTACACATCTGCATTTCCGTCCCCTTCCTGGGCACCTCCACTTGGATGAATGGCAATAGTCAAATCCAAAACATATCAAAGTAGACACCACAATTTTCCACCAAAAGATGCGTAGGCCCCCTTTCTGGCGTTCCTTAAGAGTTCCACCGTTCTTCCAGCTACTGAGACTCAAATCTTAGAGGCATCAGACTCCTCATTTCCCCTCATCTACAAACTCTCAAAGCACTCAGTAAGCTCTGAATGTTCACTCCCCACATCATTTTGAACACTCTCTTTTTTCCTTATCAAGAGGATCATCCCAGTTGACATTATCTGAACATCATGCCTGTTTCTGTAAATTATTTCCTGAAGGGTGTCACCTCTTCTGATCAATGAAGTTGATTACATTTCAGTAGAGGAAAATTTTAGATGGGAAATGATTTTTGCATGTTTTGTCATTGGTGTGTTCCCAGTACCTGAACATGCATAGTAGATGCTCAATAAGTATTTGGTGAGTGAGTAAAACTTTGTTGCTGTGAAATGTAGAACAATGACCCCACCGCTCTTTGTAAAATGCCATGTGTACCCCATACATCTGACCAAAGATCTTCCCAATGGAACTTGACATTGTGGAGTTTGCATTATTTGTCCCCAACCTGCAATTCTAAATTTACCTCTTGCTACTTAATTTATAGTTCCCCTAAATTCCATCTAGATTATCATAAAATAGCTATATTTGTATGTTTATAAATATATACAGTATATATACTTTACATAGCCATGTATTTATATATTTTTAAATTACTATGAAATGCTATGGAGAAAAACAAACTAGAGAAGGGAGACATGGACTACAAGCAGGTTAAGGAAAGTTAAGGTTAATCTCACTGAATATGTGATGTTTGCATAGAGACCCAAAGGTGCTGAAGGAGTAAGCCATGTGGCTATCCCAAGGAAGAATATTCCAGACAGGAGATAGCAAGGGCAAAGTCCCCAAGGTGAGGGAAGAGCATCTCTGTACTATTTACATCCTTATCACCTAGCACTATGTCTAGAACTTTTCCATCTATTTTTTCATCCAGGTGCTTATATTATTGAAAGCCACTACATGCCAGGTACTTAAATTCTATTAGAAGTCAAACCAAACTTCCAAATATAAAACTTCCTAGAATTTATCTTTCAGTTTAATTATAAAAAAAATCTCAACCAATCTCCAATACAAAATGACTCTGTCTGACCTTGATATATTTCCTACAGTTCTGTCTCTCTCCTGGCATCCCCATGTCATTTAACAGCACAGAGGTCTCCAAGCCTCCTGCTCACAATCTACATTCATTTTTCACCAGCAGAACACTGGGTGCATGCTTACTGAATATTGTTCCAAAAAATATTATAGTAGTTGGTCAGTCCAATTATCTTCCCCTCCAGAAAAACGCTAGGGAGAGAAAGGCAAAGTCATCTGCCATTCTCTCAAATCTTTGTCTCCACAGGATTCACTATTTGTTCAATAACAGATGTGACTTAACATGTTTCTGACACTAAACTCAAACAACCCAGGATAATTCATACTTGATAGAGGCCTCAAATTTAACTAGATCAAGAAGCAAAAAGTCTAGTTCTCCAGAGGCTTTTAGCTCACCCAGATCAGTAATGCCAATAAACAAATTTTAATGATCTGAAATAAAACTCTGTTACTTGCAAAAATATGGTTTTCACACCAAACTCAAAATAAAGCTCTACTAAAATTTACACATATGTAAATGTAAATATGCATGTCATTTGATGTATCTTCATTTGTTCCTTTCACAGTCAATATCTTTTTGACTACTGCCACTTTCTTTAATTTTTAAAATACAGAGATTTGTGGGAGCCAGCAGGTGCACTGACTGGGTAGGACATCTCTGTTGAAAAGTCACACGGGCTATGGGAAGGGTGTGACAGAGGAAGAGAGACCCTGGGAACAGTAACTGACAACAGCAGGCTGTGGCAATCCCAAGAGGAAAAGATATCAAGAAAAATCCCCTCAAAAAACACCTGAAAAAAGAGGTTCTGCTGGGCGTTGCCTTGGAAACCCAGGTAGAAATACATAGTATCCTGCGAAGATCAATGAATTAAATCCATTAGACTAAAAATAGAGACTATAACTTCCAAAGCTAGAAAATTTTCCCCTTAAGAACACAAATCAACTCCAGTTAACAATAAATAAAAACTAAAAATCTAGTAATCTTCAGTTTAATTCATTCTTCCCGTTGTGTGGAGAAAGATTAGGTCTAATTACAACTCAAATTATAGCAGGCTTACTGTAGCATCCTATGTTTTTATCTCTTCATCCTACCTACAGCTAGGAACACTTTACAACTCTTCAAGTAATTGTAATGCCAATTATTGTGGTTCTTTACCTAATTTGAGAATGTTCTGGGATTAAAAACAATATTGATAGTAACGAGATAAAGTGACTTTTATTAATAGTATCATTTATTAACTCAACTTCATCAGCTTCTCTGCGCCATGGTACCTCACTTTCTGACTCCCTTTTTTTCTATAATTATCCCATCACTATTCTGTCATTCAAGTTCCATTTCTTAGCATCATACTGGCCTTTTCTAATCACTCATCAAACCCCATCCATATGCCCTCTACTACATCTTTCCTTTTTTTTCCTTTGAGATGGGCCATTTTATTTTTTTTATTTTTTAATATATTTTATTGATTATGCCATTACAGTTGTCCAATTTTCCCCACTTTATTCCTCTCCACCCTGCACACACCCTCCCACCCACATTCCCCCACTTTAGTTCATGTCCATAGGTCATACATATAAGTTCTTTGGCTTCTACATTTCCTATACTATTCTTAACCTCCCCTTGTCTATTTTCTACATATCGTTTCCCCCTCTCTTCCCCTCCCACTCCCCCACTGATAATCCTCCATGTGATCTCCATTTCTGTGATTCTGTTCCTGTTCTAGTTGTTTGCCGAGTTTGTGGTTAATAACTGTGAGTTTGTTGTCATTTTACTGTTCATATTTTTGATCTTCTTTTTCTTAGATAAGTCCCTTTAACATTTCATGCAATAAGGGCTTTGTGATGATGAACTCTTTGAACTTGACCTTATCTGGGAAGCACTTTAACCGCCCTTCCATTCTAAATTAAAGCTTTCCTACATAGAGTAATCTTGAATGTAGGTCCTTGCCTTTCATGACTTCGAATACTTCTTTCCAGTCCCTTCTTGCCTGCAAGGTTTCTTTTGAGAAATCTGATAGTCTAATGGGAACTCCTTTGTAGGTAACTCTCTCCTTTTCTCTTGCTGCTTTTAAGATTCTCTCTTTATCTATCATCTTGGGTAATGTAATTATGATGTGCCTTGGTGTGTTCCTCCTTGGGTCCAAGTTCTTTGGGACTCTCTGAGCTTCCTGGACTCCCTGGAAGTCTATTTCCTTTGCCAGATTGGGGAAACTTTCCTTCATTATTTATTCAAATAAGTTTTCTATTTCTTGTTCTTCCTCTTCTCCTTCTGGTACCCCTATGATTCGGATGTTGGAACGTTTAAAGATGTCCTGGAGGTTCCTAAGCCTCTCCTCATTTTTTTGAATTCTTGTTCCTTCATCCTGTTCTGGTTGAATGTTTCTTTCTTCCTTCTGGTCTACACCATTGATTTGAGTCCCAGTTTCCTTCCTGTCACTGTTGGTTCCCTGTAGATTTTCCTTTATTTCATGTAGCATAGTCTTCATTTTTTCATCTAATTTGCAGCCATATTCAACCAATTCTGTGAGCATCCTGATTACCAGTGTTTTGAACTGTGCATCTGATAGGTTGGCTATCTCTTCGTCGCTTAGTTGTATTTTTTTTCTGGAGCTTTGATCTGTTCTTTCATTTGGGCCATTTTTTTTTTTTTTTGTCTTGGCATGCCTGTTATGTAGTAAGGAGCAGAGCCTTAGGTGTTCCCTAGGGCAGGGCAACCCACATCACTGGGTTATGACGCTATATGTGGGGGTGGGGTCAGAGAGGGAACAATGCCGCTTGCTCCACTCTCTGTTGGTTTTCAGTCACTTCCCCACCACCCACAATCAAATTGGGCCCCCATCTAGTGCTGATTCCCAGTGGGTTGGCTTGTGTACATTCTAGGACCCTGTTGGTCTCTCAAATGAATTCTCCTGTGAGGCTGGGAGTTTCTTCCACCACCTCCATCCCTACAGGTGTTTTCAGTCAGAGGTTTGAGGCTTTATTTCCCTGTATTGGAACTCTGGGTTGCATGGTCTGTCTTACTCCCCAGTTGTTCCTCCCAGTTTATCTGCACGGGAATGTGGAACCACCTAGTCCACAATCCACCACCTCGTCAGGTCCGCCAGCCACTGCCTTGCCCACCAGCCGCAGCCTTGCCAGCCCCAGTCCTCCAGCTGCCACCTTGCCGCAAGTCCTCTCCGCCCAGCTGCCTGGCTCCGCCCCTCCTACTGATCTGGATGAATGTTTCTTCTTTAACTCCTTGGTTCAATTTGTTGTTGTCCTTCTTTTGCTTGTGCAAGGAGGCACAGTGTCTACCTATGCCTCCATCTTGGCCGGAAGTCCCTCTACTACATCTTTCATATCCATCTCTTCTATTTCTATCCACATCATTTTTATCCAGCAAACTCCTACTCAGTCATTAAGGCTCAGCTCCAGTATTCATTCCTTTCCACAGTTTTCTCTGAGCCTAGCAGATATTCCATCATATGTGTATCTTTTTATATTTCATCCCCTAAAGCTACTTTCACATAATCTATCACCTTATTGGGAATGTAGATTTCTTCTGGACCTTGATTATTTCTCATTTATTGTTATACATCAGCACCAACTGTGTAGCAGCAAATACACAATATTTGTTTCCTAAGTGTGTTTTGAATTGTTTTACATTGTCATTTCATCCCTTAATTGTTTTCTTTCCATACTTTTCTTTTTTTAGTTTCATTTTTAAGTATATTTTATTGATTATGCTATTACAGTTGTCCCAATTTTTTTCTCCACTTTATCCCCCTCCACCCTGCACCCCTCACCATCCTGCATTTCTCCCCCAGTTAGTTCATGTCCATGGGTTGTACATATAAGTTCTTTAACTTCTCCATTTCCTATATTATTCTTAACCTTTTGCTATTTTGGGCCTACCATTTATGTTTCTTATTCCCTGTACCTTTTCCCCCATTCTCCTCCCCTCCCCACTAATAACCCTCCATGTGATCTCCATTTCTGTGATTGTGTTCCTGTTCTACTTGTTTGCTTAGTTTTTGTTTTTATTTTTTAGGTTCAGTTGTTGCTAGTCATGAGTTTGTTGTCATTTTGCTGTTCATAGTTTTGATCTTTTTCTTAGATAAGTCTCTTTAATATTTCACATAATAAGGGCTTGGTGATGATGAACTCCTTGAACTTGACCTTATCTGGGAAGCACTTTATCTTCCCTTCCATTCTAAGCACTAGCTTTGCTGGATAGAGTAATCTTCTTAATTCCACCTCTTCCAAACACACTAAAGAATCATTAAAAACAAATACTGTTTTTTTTACACTTTATATTTCTCTTGGACTTTGCTTTTAAATAAAGACACTTAACAAATGTTTGTTAACTGAACCACTTCACCATCTTGCCTTCCTGAAAGCCTCCAAATTCAACATCTTTCTGTTCACCTGCTCCTGGAGAAAAGAGCCTCTAGAGCTCCAGTGGGTCTTCAGGAAGCAGTGGCCACAGCAGCTGAGCTGAGGAAAGGTAGCCCAGTTACTGATGGTGCAGACTTTACCTCCCTATGACCCAAGCCATTGACAAGCACAGTCAAGCTCTTTAACACAGCCAAGCTCTAGATCAGCTAAAAACTGGCAAGGCCAGGAACACAGCTAAAGCATGCCAGGACTGATAAGTTAATCAGGAACAATGCCCGCTGATAAAAATCTGTAATATTTGTTCTCCATAACAAGGTGGATAAGTAACATTTGTTTTAAAAAATTATTGCAAAATATTTTCAGCTCTGTACAATGCAAGCTTGGAATAGGATTAATGATTTCAGCCCTGGGCCCAAGTCACAATTTTTGAAAAATGAAACATCCATAAATCATTCTTAAATTATATCTTTGGTTTAAACAATGATTCGACCAAGCTGCAATGGTGACTTGGGCAAAAATCCACCCAAATAAATCAGAAAAAAAAAAATTAAATCCTACACATGTGTCAGAATCGTTACTCACTGCACCCCCCAACTCTGTCTGGAATGTGGGAAACCGTATGACTCTTATAGGTTCAATACAACAGCAAGCAAAAAGGGTTCCAGATGCTTAAAATAAACAAATCTGCAATGAAAGGAAATAGGAATTCCTTCACTGATTCCCAGATGTGGCCGGTCTCTCGCTACTGTCTAGTGCCATAGAATTTTAAAGTGGGGGACTTTGGAAGAGTTCATCTTGTTAACAGGAAATGTTGCCTCCCTGTTCCTGGTCCATATAAAGAGGGATTTTCCCTAAACAAGGCTGACCTTCCACTCCACTCCTTCAACTCACTCCTCTCTGGTTTTTTCTCCCTCTTTTGAAATTTGAGCTTCCCTTAGAGAGCAGGCTAATAAATCCTACCTAGAACTTCATTCATGCCCCACCCACCTTGCCTTTCTCCCTGGCTATAACCTGGTGAGCAGAACCTTTCTTTCCTCTTACACTAAGCCATGTCTCCAATGTAACTCTATCCAGAATAGAGGTAATATTTTGTTATCCATCTGATGACCCTAATAATGCCTTATTTCATAATTTGTTCACAACTCGGGCTGGGGAGACAGGATCTCTTTATGGGAGCTCCTTAGAGAACACCCCAATTTATAGAACTCACCAAGGAATATTCACAGGAAACACATTAACTCTGAAAACAAATAAACTGGTTCCACTGAATGAACTCTCTCATCCAGAGCTCTAAGTGATTCATTAAGCTGGGTTCACAGAATGTACTTGCCTCAGGGTTCCCAAGTGAAAATATTAATTGATGAAAAAAGGTCCATCTTTCATTTGTCAGGTCTTACAATCAGAAATGCCTTCCTCCTATACTTAATATTTATACTCAACAGTTTAAAATCTTCACTTCTTTTTTCCTACTCATTTTAAGGCTTCTGAAAAAAAACAGCTATCTTGTCCTACGTTACACTTACATCCAATATAGCTAATTATGCCCTTAAAATGTTTTGGAAAGTACTTTAGGTGAATATCAGATTGTGTTCAATAACAATATTTTCTGCCACTCTCTGAGACATCCGAAGTGTGGTTTCTCCAGTACACCATTAATTTTTACAGCCCCTCCCTAAGTTTCCTAAGGGTAGGTACAGTTGTATTATCCTTTTGTACCAGTGAAGGAAATGAGGTTAAACAGCTACACAGATGTCCGATAACCAACACGATGGGGAACTGGGCTCAGAGTGTAGCTCTCCCTAACTGACCATTTTGGTCACCAGAGCAGCCTGCCTCCTAGGGAAAAATGGCACCAAAAAGTCCAGTTTCCCCTAGGATTCACGGTACGTTGTTCTAGGATTCCATGGTGAGATTTTTGCTGTGTGTAGCCCTAAAAAGATAGAAGAAAAAAACGCACTCAAGCACAGCAAAGCAGTGACCAGGGCACGACTATCTCAGTAACATCACTATATCATTTTAAGCTGCTATTCATAAATATTTTAAAAACAGAAAAATATACATAGTTATTAATCAGGTTAAGATCTTACAGAGTTAAAAATTTTTTAACATCTTTCCATTCAAGAGTCTTTAGCACACTGTTACCTATCTTACACAGAAAATATTTACTTAATTGTTGCTACAAAATAAGCTGATAATATAAATTCTACTGCATGTGCATGCATAATAATCATAAAAAGATGTGTCAGAAAAAAATGTCATTTTGACTAGGCTTATAGAAAATTATATTCAACTAATGTTGGGAGTGGGGGTTTTAAAGAAAAAAGATTTCAAAATTTCTCCATTCATATTTTCTGCATTTCTTATTGGTATTAACAAAGAAGATTTTGTTTCCCCCTCAAGATATTTCACTAGATTTTTGTCATTACTACTCCAATCCTCTCTTCCTCTTCCCCACACCCATCTCTTCCTCATAAAAGGAAATCCACACTGAAAGGTTTACTCTCTGCCAACTTCTGGGCTGGTTTGAAGTCCTTTCCATAGACAGGAACATTGAGGCTGGAAGAGATTTACTAGTGTGCCCCAGGTTGCAGAGCTTGGATTTAAATCCCGGTTTTCTGACTTCTGAACCTAGATTCTTACCAAGTACAGCATCCTGACTCCGTCCCACATGATTCCACTGTCAGTGGAGACAGCAGCACTGCTGCCTTATTCTCTAGCAGCTTTTCAGAACCTAGATTCTTCTACACGTTTCTCCACCATCAGAACTTTCCTACCTTGTGTCTCATTGATTCTTGTTTTATTAAGTTATAATAGTTAATCCAGCCTACAACCACCTATAATAAGGTTATACCTAGCACAGGGCATTGCACATACTAGTTAATAAATATTCATTTGGTTGACAATTGTTTTCATCTCAAATAACAATTTTTTCTACTAAGTATCTTCAAAAAATCTTCCTCTAATTAGCTTCTAATGGCTGGAATTTGCATACTACAAGGAGAGGATGCAGGGAATGAGGCATTTTAAATGTCACAGATACTTTTTTTAAGATTTTATTTATTTATTTTTAGACAGAAGGAAAGGGAGGGAGAAGGAGAGGGAGAGAAACATCACTGTGTAGTTGCCTCTCATGCACCCTCTACTGGGGAGAAACCCAGGCATGTGCCCTGACTGGGAATCAAACTCGCTACCTTGTGATTCACAGGCTGGCGCTCAATCCACTGAGCCACACCAGCCAGGGCTTAAATGTCACAGATACTTTTCAAGATACCAGCAAAGTAGGTGGATCTTGCACTCACCTCCTACCCAAACCAAACTGAAAATACAGCAAAATTGGGAAAAAATCACCCTGAATAACCAACTAAAGACTAGCTGAATAAGAGTCTATAACCAAGGATTTGTAGAAGCCACGTGGAGACTGGCAGGAATGGCAGAGACTGAAAAGGGCTGGCCCCACTCCCACAGGCATTGGCTGAGGTGCTGAAGGGGACATCTCAGCTTTAGGAGGTTCCCCCTGAGAGGTATGGGGCCTAAACCCCAGGCCAGGCTCTCCAGCCCAGAGCACCAGAGCTGCAAAGAGGCACCAACATAGCATTCAGCTGTGAAAAATGTCAGAGTTTCTGTCCACTAAAGAGAGTTGGAGTCTGCTAGAAACAAAGGCCTGCTCTTAAAGGGCCAACATGAAAAATTTTCTTCACAGCCACTCACCATGGGCTCTGATGGAGAGAGGGCTGTGTGAACTGGAGTCACCTGAGCAGAGTCTGTGTTTTGTGGCTCTGGGGAGAGATATGGGGGGACAGCCACCAAAATCACTGCACTGAGTCATTCTCAGACACCACAGTAGCCTCTTGGGCACAGCAATCCCTTCCTGCCTCAGCCCAGAGGAAAACAATTACCTCACCGTCTAGAATCCCTCTCACCCCACCCAGCAGATCTTGAGCCCAACTGAGGAGTCAGCAGCATAGGCTGAGGCATGGAAGTCTGGGCCAGTTCAGGAGGTGTAAGTGACTTGCTTTGGGGTGGAGCCATTCCACCACCTTTCTGTGAACCTGACTAGCACTTCCCCTTACAGGATATCTGATAGAAACACAGTCCCCACTTCTGGTGGACCCAACCTCTGAGCTCCAGAGGCCCCACATGCCTGACTACTACAGGCTCTGTCCTGCCAAAGATAGGGCAAAATCTGGGAAAGATGCAGTCGTGGTGGCTCTGGGGCAGGGCATCACAACCACCACCTTCCCTAGAGTCTAGATGACACCTTCCTCTAACAGGAGATTCACTAGCCTTATCCTGCCAATTCCACAGAGGCTCTTTCAGTGACTGTGCCTGGAAGGCAGCTGAAGGATGAAGGCAGGTAACAGTGAATCTCGGGATGCCTTGGGACATTTGCGGGCCAACTACCAGTCCCAGTGCTGGTAAAAGCCAGCCCTGGAGTGCAGCTTGGTCCTTCCCATGTGCAGTCAGACCCAGCAGAGGCAGTCACAAACAGTAGATAGCTTGTAGCTTCACACAGAGTGCCAAGGACCAGGCATGGACAGCGTCTGACATTGGCCTATGCCAGAGTCCCTCCCAAGGGGCCCAGAGCCAACACACCAAGTGGCCAGCTTCAGACAACATTGGAGCAGGATCCAAAAAACTTCACAAACAGCATATCCAAAGGAAGAATGCAGCAGTACCTGCAAAGCAGCTCACACAATTGCTCAGGGTTGAGCCTCACACTCAACTAGCCTGAGGGTTGATCCCAGGAATGAATGAGCCAACAGTAATCAAGACTCAAATACAACTGGAGGGCCCACATAACCCACACAAGACACAATCCTAAAGTACCCAGCTCAGGAGATCAAGGAGGCCACATACTACTTGGCTTCACAGGACACCTACTACATAAGACCACTGCAGGAATATTGGAAGTCATAGCAGATCTATCTAATACATAGAAACAATACAAAAACACAGCCACAATGGGAAGACAAAGAAGCAGGCACCAAATGAAAGAACAGGAGGAATCTCCAACAAAAGAGCTAAATGAAATATCTAGCTCTCTATCATATATAGAGTTCAAAGTAACAGTTATAAAGATGCTCAAGGAACTTAGTAAGAACTACAATAGCATGAAAAAGGACATATAAACCACGAATAGAAAACAGTAGAAAATGAAGAATAGCATATATGACATCAAGAATACACTGGAAGGAATAAAAAGTAGATTAGATGAAACACAGGATCAAATCAGTGATTTGGAAGACTAGGTAGGAAAAAACACATAATCTGAGTAACAAAAAGAAAAGAAATAATTAAAATGAATGAGCATAGTTTAAGGGAACTTTGGGACAACATGAAGTATAACAACTTCCACATCATAGGGATACCAGAAAGAGAAGAGAGAGAGCAAGGGATCAAGAACCTGTTTGAAGAAATAATGACCAAAAATTTCCCTAACCTGGCTAAGGAAAAACACACACAAGTCCAGGAAGCACAAAGAGTTCCCAAAGTGACCCACCCAAACACACATTATAAATAAAATTCCAAAGGCTAAAAACAAAGAGAGAATCTTAAAAGCAGCAAGAGAAAAGCAGTTAGTTACCTACAAAAGAACTCCCATAAGATTGTCCGCTGATCTCTCACCAGAAACATTATCAGGCCAGAAGGGATTAGCATGAAATAGTCAAAGCAAAGAAAAGCTAGGATCTACAACCAAAACTACTTTACCCAGCAAAGCTATCTTTCAAACTGAAGGGGAAATATAGAGCTTCCTAGACAAGAAAAAGCTGGAGGAATTTGTTACCACCAAACTAGTATTATAAGACATGTTAAAGGGCCTGGTTTAAGAATTAGGAGAAGGAAAACAACAACAAAAGACCAG
>VMDR010032658.1:0-11635 GCA_007922815.1 Macrotus californicus
AATAAAACAACTTCTTAATCTCAACTCATGTCTTCTCATACAAGGATTTTAAATAGATGTAGTAAAATACTTTTAAAAAAATTATAATAGTTAAAAATCACATAAATTTAAAATAGATAAGAAAACTTTAGTAAAATAAATTATGTAGAAAATGTCTTCGGTTGACACACAAATTTTAAATAGTGTACAGTTTTATGAGAACCCATACATAGAAGTATTCAAGTACTTCCTAATTGGGGTCAAATAATTGAAAAGCAAAACACATTTTCAAGAAGAATTAAGGGTGATACTAAAAAGAACTCCATATTTTCAAAGCAATGTCCTATGTCTAGGGAATAAAATTTATTCATTGACAACTTATTCCAGCCTCAGAAAAAAATAACAAATATATTTAAATGTTTGTAAAAGTTCATGGCCCAACATAACCTAAGGAGTCCACAAGGAGACAGTGGAAGTTGAGTGGTCAGAGCCTTGGCCCGGGCCCTGGCCCTGCACTTAGTGGTCCGACCTGGGAGTGCATGCCTTCATCTTCTGACTCAGTTTGCTCTTACCTTCTGTAAGACGGATAAAGCAGAACCAATCTCATAGGTTTGTTGTGAGGATGAAATGAGTAAAATTTTGACTATGGTGCCTGATCCTATGCTCCTATCATCAGAAAAGGTGTTAACATTTACTACCTTAACATTTAGGTCCATTTACGATCTTTCCAATTGTAATTTCAAACCTGAAGATTTGAGGCTACCACATACTCTCTTGATAAGCCCTACTTGATTCCAGAAAAGACGAAAATAAGGATGGAAACATGTAAATTTTAATTTCTCCTGAGGCTCTAAAGTTCAAGTCAGTAAGCAATGGGAAGTAGAATAGCACTGTAATCTGAAACTGGACTTCGGGCTCTTGGAAGTACTTCGAATTCAGGCTACTACACTTAATAGCTGTATGCCTGAGTTTCCTCACCTGTGAAATGAGGACAGCAAGATCTTCACAAAAAGATAAAACTGTGTAAGTTTGTTAGGAGATTTAATGAGCTGTAATTTAATGTAAAAATGCCCGACATATACTAAGAACTCAAAATATATTAGCTAAAATGTCTTTTCTTTGTTTTCAGAGAATGACAAGTCCCTCTTATTCAAGTCCACCCACTCTATCTGTGGTCTTTGAAAGCCTTCCCTCCCAACTTTCTCAGGGCCCTGATCCATCAACTATTCCCTCATTTTCCTTCATTCCCTCATTTTTTAAATTTTTTAAATATATTTTATCAATTACGCTTTTACAATTTTACCATTTTTTTCTCCCCTTTATTCCCCTCCATCCTGTACTCACTCCCTCTCACCTGCATCCCCCCCTACCTTTGTTCATGTCCATGGGTCATGCATATAAGTTCTATGGCTTCTCCATTTCCTATACCATTCTTAACCTCCCCATCTATTTTGTACCTGCCATTTATGCTTATTTCCTGTACCTTTTCCCCCATTCTCTCCTCTCCTTCTCCCCACTGATAATCCTCCATGTGATCTCCACTTCTGTGATTCTGTTCCTGTTCTAGTTGTTTGCTTAATTTGTTTGTTTGGGGGTTTTTTTGGTTCGGTTATTGATAATTGTGATTTTGTTGTTATTTTACTGTTCACAGCTTTTGATCTTGTTCTTTTTCTTAGATAAGTCCCTTTAACATTTCATATAATAAGGGCTTGGTGATGATGAACTCCTTTACCTTGACCTTATCTGAGAAGCACTTTATCTGCCCTTCCACTCTAAATGACAGCTTTGCTGGATAGAGTAATCTTGGATATAGGTCCTTGCCTTTCCTAACTTGGAATACTTCTTTCCAGCCCCTTTTTGCCTGCAAGGTTTCTATTGAGAAATCAGCTGATAACCTCATAGAAACTCCTGTAAGTAACTGTCTCCTTTCCTCTTGGAGCTTTTAAGATTCTCTCCTTATGTTTAATCTTGGGTAACGATATTATGCCTTGGTGTGTGCTTCTTTGGGTCCAATTTCTTTGGGACTCTCTGAGCTTCCTGGACTTCCTGGAAGTCTATTTCCTTCACCAGATTGGGAAAGTTTCCTTCATTATGTTTTCAAATAAGTTTTCAATTTTTTGCAATTCCTCTTCTCCTTCTGGCACCCTTATGATTCAGATGTTGGAATGTTTAAAGCTGTCCTGGAGGTTCCTCAGCCTCTCCTCATTTTTTTGAATTCTTGTTCTTCATTGTGTTCCAAATGAATGCTTATTTCTTCCTTCTGCTGCAAATTGTTGATTTGACTCCCGGTTTCCTTCCTTTCACTGTTAGTTCCCTGTATACTTTGCTTTATTTCACTTTTCAGTCTTCATTTTTTCCTCTATTTTGCAACCATACTCAACCATATCTGTGAGCATCGTGATTACCAGTGTTTTGTACTCTGAATTTGATAGGTTGGCTATCTCTTCGTTGTTTAGTTGTATTTCTGGAGCTTTGATCTGTTCTCTCATTGGGCCATACTTGTTTTTGTCCCAGCTGGCCTATTACATTCTCGGGGACAGAGCCTTAGGTATTCCCCACAGCGGGGCAACCCATGTCCCTACATTGTGGTGCTGTATGTGGAGGGGTCTGAAAGGAAACAATGCCATTTGCTGGGCTTTCTGCTGGCTTTCAGTCTCTTCCCCTGCTTCCCACAAGCAAGTTGGGCCTTTCTGGTGCTGATTCCTGGGTACGTGGTCTTGTGTAATTCTAGGACCCCATGGGTCTCTCCAGCAAAGTCTCCTAGGAGGCTGGGAGTTTCTCCCACCACCACAACCCTCATAGGTTTTTACAGCCAGAGATTTTGAGGCTTTATTTCCCTGTGCTGGAACCCTGGGTTGTGCAGACTGTTTCGTTCCACAATTGTTCCTCCTGGTTTATCCCCATGTGAATGTGGGATTGCCCACTCATCCAGTCACTGCCTTGCCCTGTCCTCTCCACCCCTGCTGCCCATCTCTACCCTTACCAGTCTGGATGAGTATTTCCTCTTTAACTCCTTGGTTGTCCGACTTCCATACAGTTTGATTTTCTGGTAGTTATGTTTGGTTTTTGTTTTTAAATTTGTTGTTGTCCTTCTTTTGGTTGTGTGAGGAGGCACAGTGTGTCTACCTACGCCTCCATCTTGGCTGGAAACCATATTCCCTCATTTTTAATATATCTTCCTTTCAGTCTATAAACCTGTTTAGGCCTCTCTAAACCTAAAAATGAAAAATCTCCTTTAGTCCTGCATTTCCCTCTAATGTCATATTTTTAACAAAAACTTCTCAAAAGCAGAATATATTTGCTACCTCTTCTCCCCATTACTCCTGAATTACTTTCGGTATAGCTCCCACCCAAACCACTATACTTAAATAGTTCTTGCTAGAGTCACCAAATGGATCCTAATTGCCAAATCCAATGTACATTTTTAGAAATATCTTACTAGACCTCACCTCTGCATCTGACATTGTATTCTTCTAGTAACTCTTCTCCCCGTAACCTTTCATGCATGGCTTTATACTCTCCTACTCCTTTTCTCTGAATGTTCTTTAACAGTCTTTTTTAAGACTTGTTCCTCTTCTAACTCCATTAAACAGCATTTACAAACTACTTAGTAAAAAAAAGATTATAAGCTTTGGAATCAGATCTGATTCAAACTCCAGCTCTGCTTTCTACCAATTACTATGACAACAGATATACAACCCAGAAACCTCTCTTTGTCTGTTTTGTCATCAATAAAATGGAAATAAGGATATCTACTTTGGAGTGCTATTATGACAATATAGATATAGAGTCATCCTATATTTTTTTTCCTCCCCCTTTCTTCTACATTCACAAATGGTCCCAAGTTGTCCCAATTTTACTATTAACCTCTCAAATTCATCCCTCATCTCTATGCTCACCCCACTTCCAGTCTTTAACTTCCTGGTTAAACACTGAGTTAGCCAGGTAGAAGAATAAGAAATGGGCAAGGCAAGGAATGATGTAAAAAAAACACAACTTTTGAAACACTAAGCTGATCCTGTTAAAAAAGCAAATCTGATCACATTACTCCCCTGTCTACAATTGTATAGCTTTTCAGCATGATACAAAAGGCCTTTCATAATCTGGTCTCTACTTCGCAGCCACTCCCTTGTATCTTCTCTGTATTTTAGCTGTATCGAACAACTTGCAATTAATGTGGGAAATAGTCAACATAAGCCTGCATCTACAATCTTAAATTTTCTACCCTATTCTGAATTGTTTCTAAATATGGAAACCAATTACTTAATATCAACACAGTTTAAAACAGAGATACAGCCAGAGCCATAGAGGTCATAAAATGAAGCATCTTCAGTAACATGACAGTGATGGGCCTAAAACAAAGAATTAAATCTGTGAGAGTAAGACTTTATAAACGCATTTATAATTATAAAAGTATCAATCACTATTAACTAGAAAAAAATATAATCACTATTTCTCAGATGACAGGAAGCTACTAATTACCCAAGATTAACATAAAAATAAAACTTACTTTCTAGACTAAACTTCAAAGACTCTTCACTCCCCTCAGTCTCAGGACTGACCAGTTTCATTCTTAGACACAGTTTTTCATCCGTTTCTGGGGTGGTCCCAGAATCTCCTTTTTCATTCCCAAGAATGGGATCATTGGTCTCCATCATGCTTTCAGACATGACATCACTGTTTGCCGTGGTGCTTTCTGGATAGTTGCTAATATCTGGAAGGGAGGCAGGAGGAAGAAACAAAGAAAGAAAGAAAGAATACTAAAATACAAACAAAAAACCATAATTCAAGGTCATCAATTTGCCTGTTTGGCTCCACAGCTCTGCAGGATTGAAGGGGGTTCCTAGGATAGACCCTGTCACATGTATCAACAACTACACACTAGGATTAACACCTGGTCTTAAGAGGAGCAACAGGATTCAGTTCCACTTCTGCATCTGGACAAAGGATGCTGCATGAGCCCTCAGCCAACCCACATCTGCCAGCATCAGGCATAGGTAGCAGGAGACTCCAGACGGCATGATTGTTACCTCCCAGCACTGACTAGAGAAAACAAATAGGTTAATGTAGAAGACTACTGGCTGCTTTAGGGAATGAGGATCTACATTTTCTTGCCTGTCAAACAGTAAACTGATCACCCAGAGTACTGAATTAACAGTACTTCTACCCTACCTGCTGTCCCTTCCTTATATGACAACTCTATATCATTGCTTAGCACTCAGATCCTATCACCTTGCAAGTAACAAAATAAAGTCCTTATAATTTTTTTTTTCGTTCTTCCTTCTACCCTTTCTTTCCTTTCATTACCACTCCATTATCTCCTGGGAGTAAACTCATGAGATCAGACATCACAGGCTTATTCTTCCTAAGACAAAAATCAACCTTATGAGGAAGGTCCAACTCCTCAGATCTCAAAGAAATCTCTTGCATAAAAAATAGTATCTTGAAAATTCTGCTTTAAATGGCATACATTTTAGTCACTCACCAATAGGAGTACTATGTCTCCTGGGCTCCAATTTTAGGTGCCCAATAAGAGGTGGAGTCGTGCCAGTCAATGGTGGGATGATATCACCTTCTTTAGGCAAAGTGAAATGAAATGGAGTTTCTGGAAGGGAAAAAATAAAGGTAAACAAGAAGGAAACCAAAACAGAAGTAGAAAAAAGCAAAAGTGAGGAGAACTGCAAGAAATATTTAAATTATTATTTTCCCAAATTCTGCCTCATTCCCAAGCCCCCCTCCCAGGCCAATTTCCTACTGTCCTCTCTGCTTTCTTTCAGCCGTCAACAAACCGACACAGAGCAGGCAACACAGGACAGGCAAACAGAGGAAGCCCGAAGTTTGGAGGCCCTGTGGGACATGGGGTCACAGTGAACCTAGAAACATCTGAGCTCCAAGACAGTACCTATGGGAACACTCAGTGATACAAATTTGGAGAGTTTCAAGTCTATACATTTTAATTTTGTGCAATGCTAATCCAAAGAGTTCGTTTATAAACTTTAACAATCTGTAGGATCCTCCTGATTGAAGTCTGATGGTAATACTTGTAATTTATAATCTATTCAAATAGGTGACAAAGGATCTCAAGAGCCAAAGTGCTTCAAAACACTCACTGGTTCTAACACAGAAATCTATGGGTTTCATGGTTCAGCAGTACTGACTCTAGACTACAACATTAATACTCATTTCTCAATCTCTGCCCCACTGTAAATCTGACATAGATGAGCACCCCAGTATACACATTTTTGTTTAGTCGTTATAAAATTAACATAGACATAAAACATTCAACAAGATACCAAAAAACTATGACAAGAGATAAATTCTGAGGTGTCCTACATTACATGACAAGGGACGACAGGGTAGGAGGAAGTTAAGGTAAGTGGTTAGCCATTAACAGAGCCTCAAACTAACTAAAACCAACAAGACTTCACGTTCCAGACGCTGAAACCTTGAATCAACTTCCAGGTGGCTATATCTAAACAACAGTTCGACCACCAAACACCATTGCATCCTGCTTACGATTACGTTGCCCATAACCAATCCAGAAGCAGTCAATATTTCTTCTTTATGGACTACGCCCCCACCCTAGAACTGTCCCCCACCCCTAATGCCCTTCACCTCTTCCTGTCCTTATCTATGGCCAATTTTTTCAAAACAACATACCATCTTTCTTCCCTAACAGTGTATTCGAGGGCCTGATCCTTTTCCTGGCTAGTATATGGCTCAATAAACGCTTCCCTTCAGAAAAGCTTTCAACTGCAAAGGTTTTTGTTTAACATTATTTTTTAACTAGGTCACAGTTCCAAATTTTTACTAACCAAATTATTAGCAAATTGCCAAAATCACATTTTCTGATTTCCTAATTGTTTACCTCTTTTAATAAAATGACTAAGTTTGGAAGAAAAAAAGAATTTTGACAGACTGCTCCGCTTAAACCTAACATGAAAATCTGTACTTATCCCGAGATGGCTCAAAATAACTATGATCTGTCATACCAGTCAGAAGAGAGTTGAAAGGAGTTTGCTTAATACGTTTTCCAACACCACCAAGCAATTCTCACATCCTCAGGATACTGACGAGGTGTCCTAAAAATTTAACTCATTGTGATACTCTACCTGGAGATATCACCAGATCCCACAAGTTAAAGGCTCAGTCCCACAACACTGCCCACTTCAGATGCCAATCGCCAATCCAAGTTGTCACCTGTGCTATACCTATAACTGGCTATATATTATAGATTCCATAACCTCCTCTTCAGGTTCATTTAATCTGCTAGTGCCACTCAGGGTACTCTGGGAAACATTTACTTACATTTACCAGTTTATTATAAAGACACAGATTAACAGCCATATAAAGCAGTACACACGTGAGGTCCAGAGGGTTCTGATAGCAGGAGACTGGAACTAAGATGAGATACCATCCAGGATCATTTACTAACTAGGAAGCTTATCTTATCCAAAAGTTTTTATAGAGCTTTCATCCCCAGCCAGCAGGCAGCAATGGGTAGGGTTGAAAGTTCCAACCCTCTAATACTCCCTTAGTCCTTCCCGAGAACAGCCCCATCCTGAGGCTATATAGGGACATACCTTAAATCACTCATTAGCAAAAACCCAGGTGTGACTGAAAAAGCTTGTTCTGAATGACAAAAGATATTCCTTTCACTTGAAAAATTACAAGGGTTTTAGCTCTGTGCAAAAAGCCGAAGACCAAATATATCTCTTAATATATAAACCACATTTTCTTCTTTCACCTTTTCCCACTCTACTCATATCCTTCATTACCTTTAATAAAGCTCTTTATACTGTTTTTTTTTCCTTCAAAATCACAAAACAACAACAGAACATCTCTTACATATACATGTAAGAGAAAAACAAATTAGTGATCTGAAGGGATGAAAAAAGAAAATGAAACGGACTTTAGAAATAAGGGATAAAAAGTATACATGCTTGGCTAAAAGGAACTGTAAAGACTAGGAGTGGAAAGTTTCAACGTCACATATAAATGGCAAAGAAGGCCACCACAGTTATAGAAATAAGAGAAATAGGTCAGTAGATAAGCATTCATTCTCTAGCAGCTTCTTAAAAAGCAAGTCCTGAGTTTCATCAAAGATGGAGGTATAGGTAGATACACTTCGCTTCCTCACACAACCAAAAGAAAGATAACAACCAATTTAAAAACAAAAAACAACCATAAATGCCAGAAAATCAAACTGTATAGAAGACTGACAACCAAGGAGTTAAAGAAACATTCTTCCAGACTGGTAAGTCAGGAAGACACGGGAAGCCAAGGCGGAGAGGACGTAAGACAAGGCCATGGTTGGCAGACTAGGCAGTCTAACATTCGCATGCTGATAAGCCAAGAAGAACAACTGCAGAGTGAGAGAGTCCACACGACCCAGGGTTCCAGCGCGGAGAAATAAAGCCTCAAAACTGCTGACTGTAAAAACCTGTGGGGGTTGTGGTGGCAGGAGAAACTCCCAGTCTCAAAGGAGAGTCCATTGGAGAGACCCACAGGATGCTAGAACTACACAAGCCCACACACCCAGGAATCAGCACCAGAAGGGCCCAATACATTTGTGGGAAGCAAGGGAAGTGACAGAAAGTGGGGTGAGAGCTGAGCAGCCAGCAAGTGGCATTGTTCTCTCTCTGACGCCTCCCCCACATACAGCACCACAATGCAGTGAGGTGGGTTGCCCTGCCCTAGCAAATACCTAAGGCTCCACCCCATACGATGGAACAGGTTTGCCAAGACAGAGAAATATGGCCCAAATAAAAGAATAGATCAAAGCACCAGAAAAAGAACTAAGCAACAAGGAGACACTCAACCTATCAGATGCAGAGTACAAAACACTGGTAATAGGATGCTCATAGAAATGATTAAGTATGCTCATAAAATAAAGGAAGAAATGAAGGCTATACAAAGAGAAGTAAAGGAAAACATACAGGAAACCAACAGTGAAGGGAAGGAAACTGGGATTCAAATCAACAATTTGCAGAAGAAGGAAGAAATAAGCATTCAATTGGAACAGAATGAAGAAACAAGAATTCAAAAAAATGAGGAGATGCTGAGGAACCTCCAGGAAAGCTTTAAACATTCCAACATCTGAATCATAAGGGTGCCAGAAGAGAAAAGGAAGAGCAAAAAACTGAAAACATAATGAAGGAAATTTTCCCAATCTGGTGAAGAAAATAGACTTCCAGGAAGTCCAGGAAGCTCAGAGAGTCCCAAACAAGTTGGATCCAAGAAGAAACATGTCAAGATACATCATAATTACATTACCCAAGATTAAAGATAAGGAGAGAATCCTAAAACCACCAAGAGGAAAGGAGACAGTTACCTACAAAGGAGTTCCCATAAAGTTATCAGCTGATTTCTCAAAAGAAACCTTGTAGGCAAAAAGGGTCTGGAAAGAAGTATTCCAAGTCAGGCAAGGACCTACAATGAAGATTATTCTACCCAGAAAAGCTATCATTTATAATGGAAGGGCAGATAAAGTGCTTCCTAGATAAGGTCAAGGTAAAGGAGTTCATCATCACCAAGCCCTTATTATATGAAATGTTAAAGGGACTTATCTAAGAAAAAGATAAAAACTGTGAACAGTAAAATGACAACAAAATCACAAGTATCAACAACCAAACCAAAAAATACAAGCAAACAACTAGAACAGGAACAGAATCACAGAAGTGGAGATCATATGGAGGGTTATCAGCAGGGAGAGGGAGAGGAGAGAATGGGAGAAAAGGTACAGGGAATAGGAAGCATAATTAGTAGGCACAGAACAGACAGGGGAGGTTAAGAATAGTATAGGAAATGCAGAAGCCAAAGAACTTGTATGTGCAACCCATGGACATAAACTAAAGGGTGCAGGGAATTCTAAAGGGATGGGGGGTGCAGGGTGGAGAGGGATAAAGGGGAGAAAAAAAATGGGACAACTATTATAGCATAATCAATAAAATATACTTTAAAAAAGACTAAAAATAAAAAAGCAAGTCCTTTAGGTTAATAAAGAAGAGTTTAGAAGAGATAGAAACTAAAGAACAAAAACATGACCCCCAAAAATCTCACAAAGCATCATACATTCCAAATATATATTTTAAAGAATTTTTCATTCCTGGAACAGTCACCTGAACTACACTGCTCTCTTGACAGGAACTATCCATCACAGTATGATCAATTATACAGACTTTCAAAAATCTGTGTGATCTTTAAGTATATCCTTCTATGCAACAAGCCATAAAATGAAAATGTAATGTGCAAGCATTAAAAATTATTTTAAATTATTTCCCTGTTTCTTTTGCACAATGCTAAATAAAAACTTACTGGTATGAAAGTTATTTTAGGGATTCCCAGCCAAGATCGAGGCATAGGCAGACACACTGTGCCTCTTCACACAACCAAAAGGACAACAACAAATTTAAAAAACAAAAACAACCAGAACTTCCAGAAAATTGAACTGTATGAAGTCCAACAACCAAGGAGTTAAAGAAGAAACACTCACCCAGACTGGTAGGAGGGGCAGAGATGGGCAGCCGGGTGGAGAGGACTCACGGCAAGGTAGCAGCTGGAGGACTTGGGTGGTCCCAGATTTGTGTGCAGATAAACTGGGAGGAACAAATGGGGGATGAGACAGACCACACAACCCAGGGTTCCAGCAGGGAAATGAAGCCTCAAAACCTCTGACTGAAAAAACCTGTGGGAGTTGAGGTGGCAGCAGGAGAAACTCCCAGCCTCACAAGAGAGTTCACTGGAGAGACCCACAGTTCCTAGAACGTATACAAATCCACCCACCTGGGAATCAGCAACAGAAAGGCTCAGTTTGCTTGTGGGGAGTGGGGGAAGTGACTGAAAGCCAGCAGAGAGTGGAGCAAGCAGCACTGTTCCCTCCTGGGTCCCTCCCCCACAGACAGCACCACAACGCAGCAATGAGGGTTGCCCCGCCCTGGTGAAAAGCTAAGGCTCTGCCCCTTATTACATAACACATGCACTGAGACCAAAAAAAAAAAAAAAAAAATGGCCCAAATGAAAGAACAGATCAAAGCTCCAGAAAAAAAACACAACTAAGTGACAAAGAGATAGCCAACCTATCAGATGCACAGTTCAAAACAATGGTAATCAGGATGCTCACAGAATTGGTTGAATATGGTCATAAATGAGAGGAAAAAATGAAGGTTATAAGAAGTGAAATAAAGGAAAATGTACAGGAACCAACAGTGACAGGAGGGAAACCAGAACTCAGATCAACGCTTTGGACCAGAAGGAAGAAAGAAACATTCAACCATAACATAATGAAGAAAAAAGAATCCAAAAAAATGAGGAGAGGCTTAGGAACCTCCAGGACAACTTTAAGTGTTCCAACATCTGAATCATAGGGCTGCCAGAAGGAGAAGAGGAGCAAGAAATTGAAAACTTATTTGAACAAATAATGAAGGAGAACTTCCCCAACTGGCAAAGGAAATAGACTTCCAGGGAGTCCAGGAAGCTCAGAGAGTCCCAAAGAAGTTGGACCCAAGGAGGAACACACCAAGGCACATCATAATTACATTACCCAAGATCAAAGATAAAGAGAGAATCTTAAAAGCAGCAAGAGAAAAGGAGACAGTAACCTACAAAGGAGTGCCCATCAGACTGTCAGCTGATTTCTCAAAAGAAACCTTACAGG
>VMDR010032659.1:0-11631 GCA_007922815.1 Macrotus californicus
ATCCATCCATACCATTGTGAATGTAGGAGCCCCTTCTTTCTTCCTGCTGCATAGTATTTCATTGTGTAAATGTACCACAATTTTTTGATCCATTCATTTACTGATGGGCACTTAGTCTTATTGGAGCACTTTCCCTTCTTGTTTTATTTAGATTTATTTCAACCAAAATATGGTAAAGTATGTATTAACTCTTGGCTATGATTTGTTATCATCTTGATTTTAGTTTTCTGGCTGAAAATTAGGCTCCGTTACTTAAACTTACAAATATCGTATTATGTGTAAGATTTAAGTACCTGTTGATCTTTTCCTCCTTATCTTTTTTTCTGTCAAAATCTGAAACTTAGACACACTTCTGTGCTAACTATACTGTTGCAAATTTTTGACCATAATTTGTATTTATTGCCTATAAGGAATTTTTTAAAAATAAAAAGGATATGCAACCATGTATCAGGATTGGCTTGTAGATAAGGAACTGTATTAATAATTGAAGTTGTTGGAAAGTCAAACTAAAAATATTAGAAAGGATTCCAGGAAACTATAAAAATCTGAATAGTTAAAATTTTCATTAACGCTGTTTATAATGGCTAAATTTTGGACAGTATCACGATACTGTGAATTTTAAAGCTTTATTTAATGTGTTTAAACATTAATTCCTTATTAAAATAAGCTTTAATATTTCATATCACTTTAACATGCAGTTAGAAATTGATAGGATTTAAGTGTTTAATATCCAGGTCAATATATTTTGAAATTACCTATCATGGTGGTATAGAAATGGCTTTAAAGGTAGGACTTCAGTCCATTTTTTTTTGGTGGTGGTGGTTGCGCTTATGGGTAAATGAGAAAATATTTTAGCAAGTCCGTGGAAATTAGAAGCTCCTCTCTATCTTTAGTAGTGAACTTTCCTTATATGGACTTTGAGTTTTATTGATTCTACATAAGCATAGCAGATAACAAATTGAACAATAAACCTGGAACAGCATTTTTTGGGTTAACATACACATATTACACATTTTGAAAACTGAAAATTGTTCTTAGTTCTAAATATAATCAGAATTTTATCTTTATCTTTCACAATATAGGGCAAATAACTAATGGGGTATTTGGTTTTTCAGCTGAAAGGCAGATGTTTCCACCTTTGGATTTAACATTCAAGTTTGTGTTAATCCAACTAAAACTCCTTAAGCCAACTTTTTATTTATAGGGACATTTATAGGGTACAGTTAAGACCATGCAGGTATATTTGAATGAAGTAAATCTTAATTTTTGGCAGCCTTGTCACTCTTCTGTGTTGAGCTATTTATAGTTTTCTCAAGGACAGAAATTATACCAAGCCAGAGTGATTCAATTTTTGACATTATCTTGCCTCTCACGCCCAGTTTGGATAAATTAAATTGTATTGAGATGCACAGTACTACAGAATTTTTACTACATAGAAGAATCCTTTTGAAAGTCCAATTAAGATAAAAGTCATATCCAAATTATCTTTTGAAAAATCTGTTATTTCATATGTGGGTACGTTCTCTTAAAAAACATACTTCTGTAGTTCAGAGCAACCTTCCCTACAATGTCGTGTATGTATAAATGACCGGTGAGGGCTTGGATTTACTTTACTAATTCACGGAATTTACATGCTTTGAGGTTTACTTTCAAGATGTTATTTTTGGTTTCCTACAATGCCACAGAAGTTACTATGGCAGCACATGTGGTTTTTAAAAAGAGACAACTTCTAGCACCAAGTTTGCCAAAATTGCAAAAAGTATGCATTTGCTTGCACTGGTTTTAAAGTCCGTATTTTTAAAATACTTGATTGTGTTTTACCCTTCACAAGAACAGTTTTATCTATTAGCACATTTTATCTAGTTATGCATCAACTTCTAGGCTTTAATGCTAGTCATTTTAGATAAACAGCCATTTATTAAGGCCTGCTTAGGGAAATGGACTGTGTATAGGGACTGTGCTCTCTAGGAATTTATAATCTCATCAGAGAGACAGACATTTCCACAGATAATTTTAGTATAAGGGCTACTACACTGACATGCCGTGAAGTGGAGAGGAAAGGCTGTTGAAATACAGGGTCGGTGGAGTGAGTTCGATGAGTAGTACAGAAGAAAGAGACCCCAGTTAATGTAGTCCTGAAGGCAGAGGAGAATTTTGTCCCATGAAGCCTTTCTGAGAAGGACAGGGCAGAGGTGAAGATACTGGAAGACAAAAGCGGAAAAGTGATGCCTTAAGGAAAATGTATAGAATGTCTGAATTGCACAGAAGGTGGAAGGAGATGAAACTCAGACATTAGTTTGGGGCATGTTATTAGAGAGCCTAATCTGCTAAGATTACTTAGAGGGCACCCCCTAAAAACTGGAATTATCCTGCTAGGTGAGTGTTCCAGGAACCCATCTGTATCAGGGAACCAGCTGGCATTGTTGTGAGAGGCTCCATTGGGTTTCAGTGAATTTTTTGTAACAGGTTTGCTCATTCCATGATGGGTGAATCACGAGCATACCTGCCCACAAGGCGCTGAGTGTTCAGCAGGTTTTGATAAAAAAACGGCACTATCCCAGTGCCCCCACCCTCCCTGTTCACCCAATCTTATCGTGAGCGACTCTTTTTTGTTTCCCCTGATGAAAGAAAACAAGTCCTGAAAGGGAAATGTTCTGTTCACCTGGAAGAGGTGAAAACAAAACACCAAAATGGCAGAAGCACTAACAGCCATCAAAATTGAGGAGTTCTGAAACTGTTTTGAGCAGTGGAAAAATGCCTCTGTAGGTCTATTGCATCAAATGGGGAGTTTTTGAAGGTGACTGAAGTTTAAACGTCTAAGAATAAATACACAATTTTTAAGATAAATTCCTGGCTTATGTTCCCCTCCCATATATTTTATCATGTAGGTGTAAAAGATGTTAATATTTTCGGTTGAGAAAGTGTTACATTTAATTCCTAACTCTCCAGGTGGTGTAACCACAGAATTAGAGGGGGAAATTCTGGAGGAAATAGAAACATGGTTAGGAGGCATGGATGACAGTTCCTCCAGGTGAGAGGCTGTGGCCGTACACAGCTGGTGGGAAAGTTTTATAGTGATGGGATAGAATTAGTAGTCGATGGACCGTGGGGTAGAGAAGAGCTAGGAATGGAAGCCTAGGTTCCAGGCAAGTCATTAATTCCTGCCAGTATCCTGCTTGAAAGCAAGGGAGGGTGAATTAGCTCACATTTCTGACAATACTTTGAGGTGCATGCGTTACACCGAAAGATCAGCTGGACCCCAAACTGCTTCAAGTTGATTTGTATATTTTTATGTGATATTTCTCAAAAAACATACTTTTGCTTCTTTTATAGATGCTTCTACAATGTTCTATATGTGTTTAAGTGGTATGTATTTTTCAAGTGTTGATGAAAGTGAAAAATTTTGTTGTAGAGATTTAAGGTTACAAGATTAGGGTTTTTGGTTTATTTGTATTTTATCTGAAGTTCCTGTAAGATAATTAAGACTATAAAAGCACAGTTATAATCTGGTTAGAGGGAAGTATTTATTTTGTGAAAGAACACCTTTGTCACGAGTAGATCTGTTGAGATACTTCCTGCTGTTCTGGGTCATTTTAGTAATGTTCTTAAGAGCTTTTTAACCAATGAATTTGACGTTCTTAGGTTTCCTTAGATACCAGGCTGTCTCTTTTAGGAAAACTTAAAAATTTCTGTGCCATGCAATTTATAGTGGCTTTTTCTCTTGTTATTATGAGCTTCCATTTATTCTCTTGGTAGGTAGGAGATTTCCCAGCTACATCTTGTTTATTATAAGAATAATGAAATCATTTCCTCAATAACTTTTCAGTTCTTCAGACTCAGCAATAACTTTTAGGCTTTATAGTTGATCCTTTGTATCTAGTTAATTATGGGTGACAAGGGTGAAAACCAACTAAAAGCATCTATCAACACCTATCATCAGTGATTAACTTAGACTAGGCTCTCAATATATTTTTGAATAAACAGTTATTGTTGATAATGCAGATCACAATAACTTTTGCTACAATCTAACCAATTTCAAATTCTTGTAGATGTAGGAATGGTAAAAGTAATAAATAAAAGTTAGTACTGATATTTTCTGTGCTAATGCAAAAGTATTCTTGCTTCCATATAATAGAGAAAATTTGTCTGATGCAGTTATCATATTGCTTAATAGAGCTGCATACATGAAAGGCTCTCAGTAAATGCTTATAATTATCACTATTGATGTGGATTAAATTTGCTTCACATTGGTTTCCATACTTTGAGCAGACCATGTCATTTGGCTTCCATTTTTTACTCTAGGTTGTTTCATTTTTTTCTCTTATTTTTGTTTGGGAGATTTTTCCTCCCGTTCTCAATTATGCTAAGGGTTTTCTATTATTTTTTATTACAGGGTTTTCTGTTACTGTTGCTGTCTTCTTTAGATGGTAAATCAGTGACTGGCCTTTGTCAGAATGGGTGCTCAGATACTGGAAACAGGAAGTATTGCCGTCTACCCAAGCACCTGAGCATGTCAGTACTGTCTGCTTCCACTTTACTCTGATTAGTTTTATAATCTGGTGCCTGACTGAATACCACGTGGAAAGCACACAAGCAGGATTTTTTTTTTCTGTAGTTCTTCTCCCTGACCTACAATTACAGCCCCGTGTCCCTGCCCGCAAATCATTTCAAATATTGTATCTTCCCACGTATTGCCAGCTTTAAAAGGAAGTCAGGAGAGGCTACTGTCAGCACATGTCCTGGTATGAAGGCTGATTTCTTTTCTCCTGGCGCGTCAGTCATACTGAAGGCATAGATCAGCACGAGGTAATCAGTATGAAGTGAAGGGAGGTTAACTAGATGTGGTGGTTGACACTGTAGTGTGGATTTTATTTAAGCTGGTTGGCTAAAGGAACCATAAAAATGTAATAGGAATGTTTAAAACGACATTTTTAATAGTCATAAGATAAAATATGTAAAGAAAATTTTTGACAAAAGATTTTAACAAATGCATGGTGTAGCAATGGCATTTGGTATCATATAAACTTTTAGCACAAGTGACCCATATTTTAGCATCGGACATTTTCTGGTATGCAAGGAACCATTCTTCAATGGTAGTTAGATATCACAGGTGCAGTATCTTTACTTTTTAATTATGAAGGGATAATTTTCTTGGAGAGGTAAGGGTGGTTGTTTGCCTTCCAAAATATCTTTTAGTGACATACTAAAATCTGATTAAAATCTCATTATGTTCTTTTCATAGCAGAGGACTACTATAAATTGCATTGTATGACACTCAATGGTAACTATGGTTTGATTTAAAATATTAATAAAGTCTAAATCTGTACATTCAGGATTTTAATTTAGTGAAATGCTGGAGCAGTTTCTTTGTATTTAGTCTGACAAGTGTTACGTGAGAAGTGTGTCTTCCTAATTAGGACAGACATATGTATAGATAGTACCATCCACAGAGTCTAATTATTAGAACCTGTTAAATTTCATATTTAATATCAGAGATCTTTCTGTAAACAAGCTGCTTAGTTGTCCACATTGTTAAACTGATGTATTAAAGTTGATAAACTGCAAATGCTAGTCTTAAGAAAGGTGGAGTTAGGTTTTAGAAGTAGCCATGGTAAGTTATAAATACAAAAAAAACCCCAAACCAAAAAACTAACCCCACAAAGTACAAAACTGTGAGTGCTGCATGCATTACAGGAATATCAGACAGCGGGAGCTTAGTCCCCAGTGTGAGATTTCCTGCGTTTCACACAGAGTTGAGACCGAAGCCCAAGACTGACGCCAGTCCCATTATTTTGGGGGAGCAAATTAGTGTGGATTTTAACTTTTTTATTCTTTGTTCTGAATGCTGACAAAAGTGTGTTGTGCCCGTATGTTACCCTCTATTTAAAATTTTTCACTTTTATGGGGAATTATACCATTGAATATAGCATCTTCACAAATTCAGAATATTACTAGGAAGATGGATAGATATGGAAGCCTACATTGGTCAAATTTTTTGCAGTAAGTGGTGAACACATAATACAATATACAGATGATGTATTTTAGAATTGTATACCTGAAACTTATATAATTTTATTAACCAGTGTCACCCCAATAAATACAATAAAAATAAAAAAAATTATTTTGCATTTTTAGTGTACTTTGAAAGTAAATGTCAAATTTATTTTTCCAATTCTGTTTTTATTTAAAAGCAAACTTGTCAAGTTTAGTTTTATATAATTCCATGTTTTGTAATAATTTTAAAAGTTTTAAATTATTTTCAGTATTTTAAATCATAAATTGTTTTTGTAGGCACTGTTAAATTTTCAAGTATTTTGAAGCCAATCTTCATCCAGAGATTATTCCACAGGAATTTGGTTGGACCTGAGTTGCTGGTTCAGTTTTCCCACTAACTGGACCTTTCTGCTTTCTCTCTCTTACTATGAGGAGACTGAGTGGTTTTTAAAACTCTTCCTTGTCGATAGTTTATTTGACTACCAAAAGTGATAGAAATAAAAGAATATTTTATGCCAAACTGGTAAATTAAACTTTTTGAAAAACAGCCATTTCTATTTTGTATTTTAAATTGGCAGTCCTCAATATTTAATCAAACATTTAATTAAAAAATTATCCCAGATAGGAGGGAAACCTTGAAAATTCTATTTTAGAAGATCTCTGTTTCCAGTTTAAAAAAATTATGTTTCAGTTTTAAAAGGTTAGGAATTTAGTTCTGAAATCCATTCACTTTCCTCATCCTTTCCACTATTCATGTTTATTACTTCATAGTTCAATTTATTGTTCATTCACCCTTTACTTCCTCTCTTCTCTCTATATAGCTACCTTCCCTTTTTTTTTTTGGTCAAAAGTATTTCTTATTTGCTGTTTGCCAGGCCAAGGTGCCTCATGCGAAGTTAATGGATATGAAAGTCATGGGTTCCGTTTATAGTTACCTAGCAATAATTTGGAAGTAATACTTTCAAAAATTTTTGATAGTGGCAGGCACACTGTCTTGTGGAGCAATGACAATGTGTGTGGTGGGGATTTAGGGAAAGGAGGAAGTAAGATTGGTGGTAAAGTGTGGACCTAACCCCCCCCCCCCCCCCCCCCCCCCCCCGGTTTTGGAAGACGAGTTGTGGTTGGCCCAGGACCAAGTGGCAGGTGGGACCCCAGGCAGAAGGAATAGCACTCATTAAGTATGCTAGGAAACATGCAAAGGTGCGGGTGAGCTTCTTAGGGACCCCAAATTAAATTACCTTAATATTTAGAGCAGAAGAACAGGAAATAAAGATGGTCATTCTCAAGTTTAGTTGTGAAATAAACAAGAAATCCATTAAAAGTTATAATAATTTTCCAGAAATTTGGTTGACTTAATTGTATGTTCACTGTATTAATTACCAGGATGTTTACACTACTTACCAGAATCAAGACTGAAGTGAAAAGCCAAAGTCATGGTCCAAATGCAGCATGTTCTCTATTAATCACATTAATTTGTAAAGTTATTTGTACCCATGGCTTATTTCCTTATCTCCTGCATCATTGTATTCTTGTCAAACCAGCGTTAGTGCCTTGAACAAGGTGTGTATCCTGGAAATTTTTTCGGTATGGATTGAAAAGATGTATGTTGAAGAAAGATAAATATTGAAAACTTTGACATGAGAGATGCTAAAAATAGTTTAAAAGCTTAGTTGAACAGGAGCCATAAGATAACCAATAACAACTATCATACAAATGATACAGGTAGTGACTATAGAAGTTTGCAGAAGGGGAGGGTCCCCCCCCCCCCGCGGACTCCCCAGAGGTGGTCAGGTTGGCTTTAGGGCATGGGTGGTTTTCAGACCAATCAAGTCTCTTGATGGGTAGAAAGGAAGGAAATGCTTTCCATATGGGTAAAAACAATCTGGATTAAAAGTTATTTTGAAAGACATATTCAGAATTACTGAGCAAATAAGTTTGACAGAATCAGAGGGTTGGATTAAATATTTTTGAAGTTAGATCTGTTTGGGTTTTTTCCCAGTTATACTTTTTGACACATTTTTAAAACTTTTTCCATTTACCACCACCCCTCCAATCTCCCCCAGCCCCCCCAGCCCCCGTCGTAATTTCCCTGTTTTTCACATAGAGGTATTATGTTTGTTGTGATAATTAAGGTGGGATAATGATATATGCACTTATGGGAAAATTTTAAAATCAGCAGTTTAGGGACCTGCCTTTTTCAACTCAAAACCCCAAGTGTTTTCTTTGTCTTATATATAAAGTGATCTCTAGGATTGGTTCCAATTTTACACATTTTTATGGTTTAGGGTGAAATTAGAAAGATTAGTCTAATGGAGGTTGGCAAACTGAATGGAGGGTGAGAAATCAGCTGTGAGATTTTTGCAGAAGTTTAGAGAGAGGTTAGGGAAGAGGGAATGAAAGGAATGAGGGGGTATTAAGACGTTTAAGAGAAAGAGTCAATAAAACACTGAGAGAATTTATACCACTTTAAAATGAAGTGCCTTTTATATTAACAGGGCTATATTTTACCCAAACTTACAATAAATAATGCTCCAGAGGATTTTTGGTTTTAAAAACTATTAGAGACTGAGCTAATTTCACTTATGTGTGCATATATCTGCATGTGCACTTGTACACGTTTTGTAAGCATGGTTCAAAGAAACGTCTGTGAATGTATAGTGGATGTGATTTTTTTCTTCTACCTTTTTACATTAATGTGCTTCATTGTTATTGTAAGTCACCAGTTGAAGGATATATGTATAGTTTATACCTAATCAGTATATTGGTCTAGAAGGGTTTTTAGGGGACTAATAACAGAGTAGAGGCTTCTTTAATACATATGACTATATAAAACATTATTAATGTTAACAAATGTTGCACTTTAATCCCCTAGAATGATTGTTTGGTACCAGCAGGAGATTTATTAAGCCTGAATTGTGTGAAATTGTGTGTGCATAAGCTGCTCCTTAGATTGTAAAAACACTGTTGAAAACTGTTAAAAAGTTTTGGCTGTAATTGGCAGAGAAGCATTAACTCTGCTGAAAGAAGGGTGTGTTTATGGTGGGTCCATGTGCCTTAACCTTTTTATCATTTATCTTCTTGTATTAATGTCACTGAATTACTAACTCATGAGCTGCGGGTGGGGTGGGAGTGTGGAGGCACCATTTAAATGTGTGGCAAATTTATCCTTATCACTAGAGACATGAAATAAAGTCATTTTGTGTTATCTGTAAAATGGAAAGGGCTTTTAAAACTTCATTTACTGTAATCCACTCCACTTTCAGTAAAACACCTAGATTATTACTACCGTAAAACAATGCTCTTATTAAAAATTTGTAACCTTCTCCACTCTTTTGCCTTATAGGTAAAATTGATAGAAAAGTTTAGCCTTCATGTATTTTAGTGTGATAAGTATTCATTGTGGCTTAGAAATGTTACAGGGTATGTTACATACAGCCTGACTATTTAATTTTAAGAATTATTAGATTGCAGACAATAAAAGTATTTGTTGCAATAGTAACCAAGTATTTTGATTGGGGATAACCTACTTGTAAGGAATTGGAAAGCTGTAGAAATACTTTCGTTCTAAAAGAAATGTGTGCATTTATTGTGACTTCATTATTTTTTGGAGTAAGGTTGGTGATTTTGGCCTCGTAGAATTTTTAGATTTATAGAGCAATTCAACAAATTAGAATTTAGCAGTTTCCTGTTGAATACAATGTGGAACTGGGGTATATCCAGTATTTCATATGGGTGAGTAGCAGTGGTGACAGAAATTGCAGGAGTTTGAAGTCACTTTTACCAACGGCTATTTGACGCCATCATACTAATGTGGGAAGACCTCAGGGAGTCTTGTCCAGACCCCATTACTTCTCAGTCTCCCATTACTGACTGTTTTGATTGGCTTTACATTCTCTCCTGCCAAACAAAGTAGCAAGATAGGTTACTGTGGTGATGTCCTTTGTTTTCTTTTCTGGGGTTTCTCCCCAGCACTGTAAGCTCCACATATGAATCTGTTACACACATACACTGAAACCCTAATTTGTTTTGGTCAGAATAATGCTGCTTTGTTTTATTTTTCTCATTTCAGCATGGTTAATTTACCTTTACATTAACATTTAAATTAATTTCCTAAAATAACAGACTAAAGTTGGTTTGATTATTTTGGCAGACATTGATGGTTACTGGTCAGTTCATTACTTGACTGAACTGCAGTCAGTTCTCTTTATCTTGTGCCTGTTCGTCTACAGCAGAGTTTGGCAAACTGTGGCTGGTTGGCTGTTGTGCAGTAAAGGTTTATTGGCACACAGCCACGCTCATTCATTACCCCTTGTCCACGGCCAGTTTTGTGCTACAATGGCGGAGTTGTACAGTGGTGACAGGGACTGTATGGCCTTTGAAGCCTAAGCTATTTACTATCTAGTCCTTTATAGAAAAAGTTTACCGATCCTTGCTGTGTAATATCAGTCTACATATGTCCTCGTTTTTAATCTTTTCAAACATCATGGACACTACAGATCTTAGCTTAAGTGATTTGAAGAGTCACTAGTTACCATTGGTTGTTGCTAAATACAGTTTTTTTGCTTTTATTTATATGTGGAATTGCAACAGGGGATGTATCTTCCTCAGTTTTCTGAACAGGAACATTTTAAAGCACTGTTGAGTATTGCGAAAATATGTTAGTCTTTTACCAAATAAGAGAGTCTTGGCAAGTAATTCAACTTTTTAGTCAATGTTATTTGAAATTTTAATAGAGGTTATCAAATTATATTTTAAACTTGAAAACCCATTTTCTAAAATCCATATACCTCTTCTATTCCAGGATTGAGTAGTTAAGAAGCAGTCACATGTAAAACTTGGGTACCATTTTAATTTTTTAATGAACTGAAGTTTTGTTTTTAATTTTTTGTTTTTAACAACCATTCAAAATGACTCAGTTCATTACTGTTTCTTATAGGTGTGTCCATGAATATTTCTCTTACCACCAGAGCCTCCTAATGCTCTTTAGAGAAATCGGCTACACCAACCACACAGAATCTCGGAGTAACACTGGAAGTAGAGTCTCTTCTGTTTATTGATTGAGACTACAACTTAATTCTAATGTTGTTAAGTTAATTTTCAGAAACAATTGATATAGTCCTCTTCTTTACAACTCTGTAAAATGCTGTTTTGCATGTAGATGCAGGTATACGTATATGGTATGGAACATAGGCCTTGGTGGAGAATAGCCCTGGCGCAGGAATTTGCTCCTTTGGGAAGATGACCAGAGTGTCATCTTGCTTTTGATCATGTGTAGTTTTTCCACAAGGCAGAGTGTGAGATATGTGAGCTGCATAAGTCAGCTCATTCTGTTATGGCTACCAAGGTGATACATTGTAAGTAGGTTTCAGAAGTTTTTGGAATTAGCAACTTCTTTGGATGTAATTTTAAAAATGGAATTATTAGAATAATTGCTAGGATGTTTTGATAGAAGAGGTAAGCCTGTAGTGAGACATATTTCAGTAGCCCCTGAAAATCTTCTTCAAGATTACTTAAGAAATCAGGACCATAAACCTGAAATTAGAATAACTGGGAAAATAATGAAATGGTAGATTTACTGTATATACCCTCATGCTTATAGATTTACTTCTACCCTCATATGTAGTTGTTGAACTTGAG
>VMDR010032660.1:0-11632 GCA_007922815.1 Macrotus californicus
CAGTGTATTAATTGCCGTTTTGACATGGCACCTTGATCATTTGAATTCGACTCTTAAAAGTAATGTTTTAGGAGGTTAAGCACACACACACAAAAGCACAAGTTGAAATGTAAATGACTTTATCATTTTGAGACACAAAATGAACATGCCAAACTTTTTTGGTACTTTATGTAAACCTAAAAAGTTTGAACATGTTATTCATCCGTTTGGTAGGAAATACATTGTTTCAGTAACAATATAAAAATTATAATAACTACTCCTCTACTGATGTAGTACAGAGAAAATTTCTATTTTATCATTTATATAAAATAAATGTTAAAACAATCTCCTTTGATATAGCATCATATCAATTTAGTGATTGAAGAAAATATGTTTTGCATTATTCATAACAATGATAAATAAAATGTGAAGTTTTATAGTGGTTGATCTATCCGAAGAAAAATGTTATAGTTTTGCAGTTTCTCTACCTTTTGCTTATTTAATCCACATCATCAGCATAAATATCATAGGTCTCCTAGATACCTACTAGCAGCGGTACCTCAGCCGAGCAAGCAAACACCATAATGTGGAGTTGACAAACTTATCATTTAAATCAGACAAATTCCAAACGTTGTACTGACAAGATAATATGAATCTTCAGGAAGCAATTAATACACTGGTGCTTTAATATTAGTTTATCCCTATGAAACAAATGATTTTATCCATTTATCTTTAGAGTTTTTTTTAAGACTTATTGCTGAGTGTTTTTTCCTACATATTTGCTCAACTTGAAAATAGCATTTAGACACTGTAGCCTCAATGTATTTCAAGTTACTGATTCAGTAGGCTTCCCAAGTATGTTACGTTGTATACTTCAGTGACCTTTAAACTGTAACACGGAGGTCACCCCTCTCTCTAAGGGTCATGTTGGTGCGGATGATGTTAAAACGGTTAACATCCAGACTCCAACTTGCATGACTCCTTTCCAAAGCACCTGTTTTGTAGGAGCACTTTCTGCTTCCCAGTGGCCCTTTGACCGTCTTCCTCTTCACTTTTGTGAGAGAAAGACACTCATCCCACACACTCTAGCCCTAACTGCAGTCCTGGAGGGCGCAAGGTCTGGGTTGGCCTGGGGACAACAAACAAGATTGGTGGGGATGTAGAGCAAGTAAATGTCTCAGATGATCAGAAAACATTTTTTTTTTTTTGGCTCAAGCTCAAGGAACTTCCAAATATTTGTGAAAAAATGGAAAATTTAAAAACATATTTTTTTAGGTAACTCAACTTTGAGAAAGACATTTTAAGATGAAATAGTTGTGTATCATTATTATATACTACCATTCCCAATAATTCCTTCATATGAATAATGCTAACTGTTTACAACTGTAAAAATTTAAAATTAGAATTGACTATTTCATATGGATAATGGTGGGGATCAAATTGCCATTATATTTTTATTCCATGTAATTTTAAAATGGACACAATAATTTAATTTTGAAATATCCACATACAATATGCCAAAAATTATACACCATTTATACCTATTGTGATGAAAAAATTTAGATGTCATTCTAAAAAGTGTACGTGTGAGTTCCTAGTTTTCCGAAATTCATTTACAGGCAGTTGAGACAAAACTAAGGACAACTGTCTCAAAGCACCTCCAGCACCATAGCTGTCGGCCTGCAGGTGGCGAGTTCATAGGAAGGGCTTTTGCATATTCATATCGTGGCCCCACATCTCAGCAGAGTGGCAGCAATACAATTACCACGTACTTCCTGAGTGTTGGATGAACATAGTGTCGTCCTTAAAAGCAGTGTTGAAGATGAGAAAGGTAGAATTTGTGCTCAGAAGTTCTCGGAGGAAGCAGCTCAGAATTTGTGCTAGACATCAGAGCATCTATCACAAGCTTCAGGAAGGTTTCTTCACTTTTCTGAGTCTTTGGTCTTCGTTTGTATTGTAAAATGTGACACAGCAGTACTATCCAGTAGCTGGATGTCAGCAGAGATCAGACTATGTAGAATGTAATGGACTGTGTTAAGGATTTACAGTTTTTATCCCCCAAAAATGTTTTAACATAAATAGCAATAAGACTATATTAACAGCCTTTAACAATCTATTTGACTGAAGTATAAAGAGAAGATTGGAGAGAGTAGAAACATTAGTGGGAAGGTCAATTAAGAGGCTGCCACACCAGGCCAGGTGAGAGAATTATTATTACTTGCACTAGGATAGTGATGATAGAGAGGGAGATAAACAGATTCGAGAGGAGTTGACAGGCAAAAGTGTCAGAATTTGTTGACGACTGCAAATGAGAATGATGTGTGGACACCCAGATTTCTGATCTCAATGGCTGGATAAGTGGTTGTGCTATGAAACAAGAGAGGCAACCTGGGAGAGAGTCAGGAGAACCAGGTTTGACTCTGAAGATCATAATCACAGCTTTGGAGAGGTCGAATGGAACCAGCCCTTGGAGCATGGAAGTGAATGTGAGCTAGCACCTGGCTAGCTCAGTCTGGAGCTCAGATGAGATGCTCCGAGGCTGTACAATAGTCCTTCCTTGTCCACGTGGATATGGTTCCAGACCCCCAGTAAACGCCTGAAACCACAGATTTGTGATAGTTTCATTTATATGTTAGGCCCAGTAAGAGATTAACAATATCTAGAAATAAAATAGAGTAATTATATAATATGCTGTGACCAAAGTTATGTGAATGTGCTCTCTGTCTTTCTCCCTCTCAAAATATCTAAGTGTACTGTACTCATCCTTCTTGTGATGATGGGAGATGGCAAAATGCCTCACTAACTTAAGAGTTTTCACATTTTTCCTTAAAGGAAGGACTTTACAGCTGCTCTTTGGCATATGCAAATTGGCAGTATCGCTACTCTTGGGCTTTGGGGCCATTACTAAATAAAATAAGGGTGACTTGAACACCAGCACCGTGATTCTTCAACTGTCCATCTGACACCTGGAGGCTGCGTCGACAGTGTGGATATGCTGTACAATGGCATGACTCATGTCTCAGGTGGAGGGGGCATGATGGTACAAGATTGCATCATGCTACTCAGAACAGCATGCAATTTGAAGCTTCTGAATTGTTTATTCTGGAATTTTCCATTTAATATTTCCAGACCACGATTGACCATGAATAACTAAAACCATGGAAAATGAATGGGTAAGGGGGGACTTCTGTTTATGCTAATGGGAAAGTCATTTTTATAGGATGCTCTGATGGTTTCTACTCTCTCTGAGGTCAGAATCAAAGCCATCTGCATGGTGGAAGGTGAAGGGAGAGAGCCTGAGTCGGAGAGTCTGAAGAGAGTGGGTAAGTTTGGAAACAGTTATTGTGTAGTGTGGGCAGACATATTATCTAGGGTAACAGTATGCTAAGAATAATTGGCAACCCTCAACCTCTATTCACAGGAAGACTATAAACAAAAATATTTTAATGGAGGTTGTTTTCCATTGCTGGGGAACATAGAGAGCTCGCTTTAAAAACTAGTGTTGTGTTTTTGAGTTTCTAGGAGGTCTCTTTGGTTGAGCAGTTAAAACAAAGAAAAATCTCATCATTAGCTAAAGCATGCAAATAGAAAATGTGGATTTATATTTGAACGCCAATATAGTTTTATATCTGAATTGCACACCTCTGCCCCCCCCCAATAATACAAATGCTGTGTACGTGAGTGAAAGCAAAGCATAAATCAAAGTGAAGGAGGAATTAAAACAAACAAAAATACAATGTCATTAACAATATCATAAGCCGATGTATACGTGGGAGAAGTGATAGGGATTGGGAGGAAGAGAAGGCGTCAGCAGTCTGGGTGAAGGGGCTTGTAACCACAGCCATTGGAGGAAAGACTGGACCTGGGCTTTGGAGTTCTATTTCTGTCTCTGGGCTCGGAGAGGATAAAAGTTGCCTCAAGACGATAATTGCCTTATGGAAACGTCTGCAAGAGGCCGAGCTGCCCAGTCTTACTGAGTCGAATCTGAACAGCAGAAGGACATTGATGCTGAAAGGGGCTGATGTAGACCATGTTAGGTGGATTGGCTCTTCTTCTGTGATTTTTCCTCTTGATCTCCTCACTCTTTGCACCTCAAGGACAATGGGAAAAAGTGAGGGAGACTTCCTTTCCTCTCAGAGCAGGCCCAGGAAACTGTCTTGAGTTTCAGATCTGTAGGTAGGAAGTGTTCTCTGGAACACTATCTAGAAAAGAGCAAAATTGGAATTAGGTAGAAAAATAAAATGAAGTGCATTGTAATGCTACAGCAAGGTCAACCAATCCCACAGGAAATTCGAGAGCTGAGGTGGCCCTTTGGTTCTGTCTCTAATTGAGACCAGGGAGCCAGGCCTTTGTACTCAGTGGTGACTGATCATTAGATGCCAATCACTAGGGATGGGGAAAGAAGTGGGACAGCCCTGTTAGGGTGACAGCAATTTCTGGAGAGGGCTGCAGGTGGCATAGCCAGCAGCTAGGAAAACTGTGCTGCAAAACTGAGGTGAAACACAAGCAGCATCCTGTAGTAACTATTACACTTCTCTCAAGGCCACACCTTTCAAAGAAATTCAAGATAAACATTTGGATAAAATAGTTGCCTGGTGATGAAGCAACAAAAGAACTTCTCTCAAGGGATGAACTTCCACCTTGGAGCTACTTACTTTCTGCTATTCATCCTCTCTCTCTCTTCCTCTCTCTCTCTCTTCCTCTCTCTCTCTCTCTCTCTTTCTCTCCCCCCCCCCTTTGTCTTAATTTATCCTTAACAAGCAAATGAGAGCTAGGCTTCCAATCATTCCCAATACGTGCTAACCGAGAGACTAACACCTTCAAAGGACATGAACACAAAGGTGAAATTGACTAGATGCATGGTCAGCAAGCTCTGTAAGTGGCAGGTAGTCACATAACGAGTATTTGACCCCTAGCAAGCCACATAGTCTCTATCCCAATTACTCAGCTCTTGCTGATGTGCATGAAATTAGCCAACAACAATAAGTAAAGAAATGTGTTGCTGTTCCACTGAAACTTTACTTATAAATAAATATAGGCGGAGGCCCAGTTTTGTCCTATGAGACATCATTTGCCAACTCCTAAACTAGACACTCGAATAATACAATAACTATAAAAAGAAAACAAAATCATATGTCATACAGTACCTAAAGCAAAACTGTTGGAACAGATGGTCCAATATTTTCCTACAAGACATGTTATTCTCCAGAGACAATGAACAATGTTGGCAGTATGAATTAAAACAAAAACTTACAAGTAAAAGTTGACATATTAGATATGAGTTAAATAAGAGCTTAAATAAAGGCTCAATAGATGGAATAAAAGAAGGATGAATGCAAAGATTAAACTAGTTCACTGGAATACCAGGCAGTGGAACTCTCCCCAGAACATAGAGAGAATAGAAAGAGAAATAAATCATGCGAAGAATAGCTAAAAGATGTTACAAAGTAGCAGGTGTGCTGATATCTTGGTGATAAAGTACCAGCAAGGAATGGGAAAAACAAAATTACTGGAAAGAAGACTGTCTGAAAAGAAATAATGCCACATTTCCTGGAATTAAAGGAAAAAGAAAGACTTCAGGTTGGAAGTCACTGTAGATTGCCCAGGAAGTAGCTAGGAAAGCCTATACTAGATGCACGAAAAGGTTTAAGAACATAAATTAAAAGGAGGACAATGTACAGTTTCCAAAAATAACAAACCAATAAAGGTATGAGAATCAGGTAGCCAACACGATTCTTAAAAGAAACTAAAATGTATAAAGTCAATAATGTAATATTTCTCACATGTTAAAGGAAAAGGTTATAAATATAAATTTCATGTGGAGTCAAATTGTTGGTTATGTCAGTGTAATAAAAATGAGCTAAACATTTACCTAAAAAAAAATCAGCAGAGAAAAGCAAGAGGTTTTAAAAGCAGAAAAGAACATAATAAGAAACAAAAATAATGCAATAAAAATTGACAAAATTAATAAACCAAGTCTTTAAAGAAGTTAATAAGATAAATTCTGGAAGCTCAATTTAAAAATAAAAGAGAAGATGAAAACAAAAATATAGAGTGAAAGAGATGACTTACTAAACAACAGAAACTTTAAAATATGATAAAGAGAACATTGTGCTGAACAATTCACGAATGTATTTGAAAGCCCAGCAAAAAATGAATAGATTTCCAGATTATAAAGTGAGAAAATGGCACCAAAAAACTTGAAAGAGCAAAATGAATGAAGGAATTTAAAATGGTAATTAAAAAACAAATTTCCCTTTCCTCAGTGCCCTAAGCTTAGATGTGTCTACTCCTCAGTTCTAACAAAGTTTAAATAATAATTAATTCTTATATTATACAAATCTGTCCAGTATTTTATTTTCAATGATGGTAGTATAACTGTTTCCACAATTGGAAAATGAGGTACAGGATGAAAAACAAACAAATGAGCATTCCCCAATCACTGATTACTCTGGAACATAAAATATAACATGGTCAATGCAATGAATAAAGCAAAATGGAAAATAAATGTAGTGTAAGGTTTGTAAAAACTGTCACTTTGGCAGAATATATAGTCAGGCCATTTAATACAAATAAGAAAATTTAACAAAGTGACTTAATTCATAAAAAATTTACATCAATAAAGGCATTGTCTTTACACTAAGAAAATCTGCAAAATATAAAATGTGACTGATTTTTATTCTTACTGTTCATGTCAAACTTCTTCAGGAAGATGATCTTGCCTGGGGTCCATGGTTTTCAAATTAGAAATTTTTTTTAATCAAAAAAGTCAATGTGTTTTTGTCATTTTCAAAGAATTATATTATAGCTTATGGAAATGCATATTGTTTTAACATTGACTTAAATTGTCATTTTCAAGCTTTTGGAATTAGCAGGAAATGCACCAGCTAAAAGTCAAAGGGACTATCATTAGTTTTTTCTCCATTGTTTTTACTTAAGTATGAATGATGAAACTTACAAAAGCAAGCAAAAGATAATGTCAATTAGAGCAAACACAAAGTGAGTGGGTGTATAGCATGTTAAAACTCCCACAATCTACTATGCACCTCTTTTGGGTTTTTATCCTTATTATCTAAACAAACAGTGTAAAAATACTAAGCCCAGAGCCTTATTTATTACAGCGTTACTGCCTTCACTCACTAGGGATGTAAAGAGTCCTTGAAAGAACCTGGAGTACCATAGGGAAAATCTGCATGATGGAGACAGTGGTGAGTTAAAAATGAGAAGTCGACACATTGATTTTCTTTGAAAGAAAACTGTTCAAAAATTGTGAAATCACAAAAATGAATTATATCAAAATTATTGATATTTGAAAGAGTCTGCTCCATTGTTACTGTAGGTAAATACCAATACAATGATTATAAGTAGTCGATTGGCAACAAATAGGAAGAACAGAAGGGACGATCATTCATCTTCAAGTTTTTAATTTTTTTCTTTTTAGACAATCACATTATACTCATCCCCCCAAAAGATTTCCCATTTTAAGACCTAATATTCCATACAAGAAGTATACGGATGTTAGAGCATGAAGTTAAAAATAAGAAGTACAAAATCTGGTACAGCTGGGGATAATTAGTAGAAAACCAAGTTTTTGCCAGAAATAAAAGGAAGTTGGGTAGACAGATTTTCCTTTCGCCAGGCTTTGGGAGATCCATGGAAAGAGAACGTAGTTACAACCCCTGTCCTTTCTCTTCTATCTCATAGTATCTGGCAAAAGAAAATCTATTCCATCAAATGTAAAAATCTCCAAAGATATTCATCATTTCATTGAGATTCTCTTAATGAAACAGGGATGGTACTACAACATTTGAGAAATCAATCACTTTTGAGGCTCTCTTTGTCTTTTCAAGCCAATTCTGAAGCACAAGCATAGCATTTGAAATTCCTGAGCCATCACTCCAAATAACTACGTTCTTTTAAATCTTTATTTTTGTGTGCCTGAATGCTAGGGTCTGATCGTTCTACAAGTACTAACTACTTCAGTTAGTTCCCACAGAAGCAAATGTTCTCTCAGGTTACGAATTTAATGTGATAATGATGGTTTTGTTACTGTAACTAATTAGCTAATTATAATAAAGGAAAGGGACGCAAAGGGAATTAGACATGGAACTTATTAAGCCAGGGAACATTAGCCTATTGACTTCACCAGGAATCTACAGTTTCATGCCCTAGGGGATTATCGCATTGCTCAGCCAAAGGAATTAGCACTCCCTTTCCCCTCCAGTACTGGATTGTTGTGGGGCCCAGGGAAAGGGGCTTGACCATAGAAGCCTGTCAGTCAAACTAGGAGGTGGATCTATCAAAAAGCCCATCCAAGCTCAGGAAGTTCATTGGTTCTTCAGAAAAAGCACCTGATCCATCCCAAACCCAAGGTAATGTAATCCTAAAGGAGGAAAGCCCCAACCCTTCATTCTTTCTTCGCCCCACACACAGGAATGCACTTGCCCCATGTGGCCTTGTGCTCTCTCTCACCTGGGAGCACGTGATCATGTTGGTCTAGCAGCAGACAGCGTGGACTGGGAAAGACTAAGGTTTAATATGAAGCAGAAACTCTGGACGCTGCCTTTTGTCTGGCCTTGCCAAGAACATGGTTGAACTTTTTCCATGGTGGGACAAAGGAAGATGGGAAATTGAAAACCCAGGTAGCAGCTTCTATTTTCACACGAATAAATCATCTTGCCCTATCACAGTGTCCCCTGTGTGGGTCCTTGGTTGCTTTCCTCGCAATTCCATTGAAAGGCCTGATTTTCACTGACAACAGTTTTATAAAACTGACCACATCACGATTTTATGCAAGTCAATAAATAGTGATCACCATCTTCTCTAAGGCAGATGGTTACCAAGCAAAGTAGATCTTGCTAAGACTTGATTTCTAGTCCCAAGTCCCTTGCAGTTTAGCTGACCAGACACAGGCTGTTCTTTTCCTTAATTATTAAAATAATTCCATGGGTTGGAAATGCTGTGCAGTAGATCTTGCCTGGACTTTATATCATATAAAGAGATACTTTAGCCATTGGTGAACTGAAAATATTTCTAATTCTGTATTTCCTTCCCACTGCCATTGAAACAGAGTGCATACATTGAGAAAATTAGTAATGAGGATAACTGATTAAACATATTGTGCATATATAAACCAGAATATTTTTATAGATTTAAATGCGTCAAAAGAAGTTACACCCAGTCTTTCCATGAGTAGGAGAAACCAAATTTGATCTTCTGAAGCCAACTTAGATTTACATAGGTTTGTATGTTTTTTTTCATTTAATTCTTTTGCTACTCATTCAATTGCCAATGTTTATTAACTAAAGAGGTTGAAATTACATTAATTTATGAAGTCTGGGTAAAGTGTTTGGTCTTTGGTTTTCTTTAAAGCTGTAACTATAATCTAGATATTCAAACTTTAAAGTTCACAAACTTTAAAACTCACAGGTTCACTGGAGGTTAACAAATAGCTAAGAAGTCTGCACCTCAGTGTGAGGTAAAGAAATGTCTCTTGTAATGTTTCTGTTTTAAGTTCTACTCTGTTTATTTTCACGACATCCTTTCTTCCTGTGCCCTGTTATCTATCTTCTTTTTAAATACTTCTTCCTATTGGATACATTCTTCCTGCTAATTTTTAATGTTGACATTAGGCTTAGACCTGAGGCATGTTCTTTGCTTAATCTTCAAGAATCAAGTGAATAAACAAAGATTAATATAATGTTGATTTAGTGAACTGCTTAGATATGACCTCAGGGCAGTTACACTTTGTACATATTTCAATAATTCAACACAGGAGGCAAAACATTTTTCTAGTGTTGTATCGATAGTATTCCTGAATATATGAATAAAACGTTTCCACGCGAAACATTATTGTTAAAAATTTCTAAAACTTGCTTTTGCATGGAGCATTTTTGGTTACAGCTTTAATAAAATTATTGTGCTCACATTTTAAAAAAATCATTATTTCTTATTCCAGCAGTGTTAATGGAAACAGACTCCACTACATTCTAGTTTCTTGAAAATGTTAAGAAAAGAATCTATACATCTTTTACATACTGTTTGAATGGAACTACAGAGGTCTTCAAAATTATACAAAGACTAGCTTAAAGCAATTGTATTTCTCCTCCACAAATATTTAGAGAGTGTCTACTTTGTGTATAACTATGCTTTTTTGCATACATTACAATTGTGATTTAAGAATATTTAGTCCTTAACATATTTGATCATATCAAAACTCCAGGACAAAAATCAACTGTCTGACAATTGACACTTACTCTATTTCAAAGCCACTGGTAGAACATTCCAAGATCAAATACTGCTTACTGTTGGGGAAATTCCTTTCTTTCTAATGCAGCAAGCATTCAGCCCTGACACATGCATGGCAAAGACAGCCAGGTGGCACAATGATCCAAGCCCCTGCCAGTTCCTTGGCCCAGGACACCTGAAAACTTTACGTGCTCCCATGGAACTTGGCCCCTGCCATGCTCTTTAAAACAAAATAGTCCTGACTAACTGCATTCCATCACTGAGGAACAACTCTGACTCCAGGCAATCACTCATCACCCAGGCCTTGTCCTTATCACCACTATTTGTACCAACAGGGAGCCTGTGTCCTTCGGGTTCCTCATTTCATCAGGGACAAGTTCCAGATCTTAACCTTGTTTTGCATTTTCTCCTCCCATTTTGGATACCTATCTCTGTGAGTCATGTGAAGGTGACTAGCAGAATGTTTAGATTTCCTGCAATGTAGGTGACAGTTTACCTATAGCAATTATTAATAGGTACATTTCCTCATATTCTCTCACTTTTAACAGAAATGAGTTGGTAATTGTTTATCAAGAACTATAGTTGTTTCCTTAGTCAAATCAGTCCAGGTCAACTTCTGGTCCATAACTTATAATAAATAAGTGATATTGTAGTTAGTTTTGTTATGATATATCTTATTGTTTCCTGAAAATGGTACATAATTCTCTTTTGAGGGGGAAAGAGTTTAAAAATATAAACTTCAAGTGCCGAAGTAAAATCTTGGCCAGAAAGATTCCTCTGCCCTCTATCTTGAAAGGTGGAGTCTAATCCCCCTCCTTCATGACTTGTTTAGTCAGTAGAATGAGCAGAAGTGACATTCTTAGACCTCTCAGGCTACTCAGAAGAAGCCTCAAAGCTTGCACTGGATTTGTCAGAACATTGGCCTCAGATTTTCGAGAAGCCATGTCAAAAGTGGGACTATCCTGAGACCTTCTGCTGGAGAATCCACATTAAGAAACCTGAAACAGCCTCAGGTGAGCCAGCCCTGAGGATTTTGCATCATCCCAGCTGAGGCCCCAATCGTTGGGGATCAGACATGATCCATCTGTACGTAACCCTACATAACAAAGTGCAGATTCACAAGCAAACTCAGTGATTGTTGTTAGTTCAAGCCATAAAGAATTTACTTCTGGGGGAGGGAACTGGTAACTGAAACATCTTCTGTTAACAGCTGTTGGTCCTATGAGGTTGAAATCACGCAAGTTGTTGAAGAGTTTCTCTGTCCTATCTTCCCTATGTAATAATGTAATCGGAGCCATCATGAAGCCAGATTGTCAATCAGGTAGAAGTTTTATGACTTTTACGTCTCCTGTCTCAAGTGCCCATGTATATATTCTCCACTGATGACATTTCCTACTCACTCTGC
>VMDR010032661.1:0-11649 GCA_007922815.1 Macrotus californicus
CAAAACCTGACTTACAACTAATTAAATTTTATTACATCAACATAGAGCATAGACTTCCAATTCAACACAGGGCGGAACTATAAACACACGAGTCTATCAGACTGTACATTTATTTCAAGCGAAGTGTCTAGGTCAGATTTATAAAGTTTAAACTTGGCAGCGAATGTAGACTAATTTGTCAGTTTCACAAATCTACTAATTTGCCAACTTCTAAGGAAAGGGAAAGGAGCTACTTGCAAAGTGAACGCCCTGGAGTATGCCAAATGATTCACAATAGCTAAATGCCTGTTACATAAAGATTATTATGTTATAAAAAATGATGGTGTGCAAAGAAGAAATCATTTATTTCCCGTTCAGACATGCATTTTATCTGGGACCACTTATTCTGAGATTACAGACATAGGACATTGCTAAGTCTTGCTTTCTTTTGTGTAAAATAACAATAAAAATGTACATATTGTCTTAGAGGAACGCTAGAAGCATAAAATGCAGAATCTTTAGTGGAGGTGAAAGTACCCATTTGTTTACTTTCGAGGAACCAACGCAGATTAAAATACATCAAATGCAATGCATTCATCTCAAAATAGTGGATACAGAATCTCCATTTACTTTTCACGAAACTACATTTCAATTTGTCATTTGCCAACAATTGGAAAGTATGAGATTCGCTTTATAAACTTTAATTTTATAAAAAAATGTTTACTTTCTACCAGATGGTAAGATTAAATTACATAAACACTGTCAGCAAGTTGAATCCTCAGATGTATTCACTCCTACCATAGAAGCTTCAAAACCTGTCTATAATTTTGTTACTGATGTTTAGGAACAGCTGTAGCTGACATAGCTACATGTTATATATGTCAGCTTTAAAGGATTAAATATTCTTAACCCCCAACAGAGAGGTCTTTTGCTGTTACCAAACGCTAGTGTAAATTAAACCGGAAGTTATTATTCCAGTAGAGATATCTCATACTACATATTTGCTAAACAAAATGGTCAAAACTCATATGTTTTTCATTTTTAACTGGAAATTCTGTTTAGGGCAAAAGAAAGATTTTAAATGCACAGAATTTTCTGATAATAAATAGAAGTTAGTTCTCCTCTAAAAAGCCCCTCACATATATCTTCATAAATATTTTAGATGGTGGTAAATTATATATTTTTCTCTTCAGAAGAATTCAATCTGCCTCATAAGGCTTTTTTCTCTAGGTTCAGACTTTTGTCTGAATTTTGGGGAGAATCCCAGAGCCTCGTCCATTAGAGTTTAAAGTCATCTTCACAATAAATGTTCAAAATTGATGTTAGAATTGGCAGGGTCTGATGAAATGCTACACTGTGAATTTTGTACTCAGTCTAAGAGATCAGAATTAACCAACCTAACTAGGTAGACTGCAGGCTTCAAAATCATTTGATTTATGAATTAATCTAATCTAATTAATCTCAAAGAAGCATTGATTAATGGTAGCCACACGTACAGATCTTCGGTGATGATATTCACCAACATAAATACACACTAGCACACACACTTTTTTCCTCATATAATTCTCATTTTTAGACTCTAATTGCTGTGGACTGTGTGAATAATTTTTAAGTCTGCAATTGTACATATAAATAAATGTTCTGAAAAACGGGGCAAATATAAGACATTATTATACACAGTGTATCCTTTCTTGAGAACATACAATACATGAAAAGCGGCCCCGATAAATGACAAAGTAAAATGTCTGATTAACGGCACTAAAAGAGGTACCAGCTCAGAAAAGAAAATTCAACTCAGATTACCAAAATTTGAGCAAGCTCTTACAGATAAAATCCACGTAACATTTCAAGTCACATTTTGAACGTTTACGAAGAGAGCACATGACTGAAAGAAGATGGCTTTTTATTTTGGTTAGGCACAACTCACAGCAGAGACATTTACAGATCCTGCAAGAGAACTGTAGGCTGATGTGGTTCACTTCATGCGGGGCTGCTGAATCGCATCTCTTTAATCTGTTCCTACATGTAACTCACCCAGTTCTGAGAGGTGTAGCAGACTGAATGGAAATTCAAGCTTGTCCTTTAAAGTAAATACTAGGAAAACAATATCCAAATGTAATGCAGTTACGGTCACCCTATATTGTGACCCAAGTGTAATTCTCCAAGGGAAGCAATAAGTCATTTCTCTGAAAGACAGAGGCAAGCACAGGGATTCCCATATGTGACTCCCACTCTTTACCAAACCCTACCACTGAGATGGACTTCCTGAACCTGATTATACACTTAGACGGTGAATTAGCATAATCGATGCATCGAGGCAAGACATTTAACAGAAACATGAAGTCACACTATCACTTAATAAAAGAGCAAATGCTGTTTTCAATGTGCTGTCATTCATTCAACTTTCTACTAATTATGTGAGATTTAGATATTTAAGCATAACTGGATAAGACAAGCTTCTTGTAGTTATTTTCTTTAAAAAGGCATCCTCTCTGATAAATGTCTACATTTTGTACTACCAGATGTCTTTCTGCATCCTCTCACGCTTTCTGATTTTATTTTTAAAAGTGTGAGAACAGGGGAAATGCCAGCCATTGTAGTCAGTCAGCTCGAGCCCCAGCAGAGATTAGATGGCGAGACGTTATCTCAGGGGTTTTACATACAGCCTGAACTTGAAGCATTCTTAGCTTCTTGGGATCCACAGTTAACCATAGAGCCCAGCGGAACCCACCTTTGATTAGTTCCACCTTATAGGTAGTTCGCTCGAAGCCAACCAGCCTGTCATCCATAAAACAAACTTTCAATCCATTTTAAATCCAACCAGCCTGTCATCCATAAAACAAACTTAGCTGAGGCTCCAAACATGGCTTGCTTTTTCTCTTAAAGAACCTAAATGGACGATTACAATAAACAATGACACATGTGTAAACATCTGGGTTTTCTAAACAGGCAGACGGAATCCTGTTAGAAATAAATTGCAGAGTTCGCCATGAAACTACTCAAAACATTGCTTCCATCCGGCGGGCATGTTTGCTCAGTGTTCTGTGGTCTGGGGTGAACGGCCACAAAGATGCCACTGTGGCAGCTACCAACCAAGGGCAAAGCCCGCTCCCACCCAGGAGGCCACCAAGAAGGACATTTCAGAGTTAATGTGTGTGGCCCTGTGGTGTCATCATCCTTCAAGCTCATGGCAGAAGCAGGGGACAGGGATGTTCCCTTCTCTCTTCCCTTGGTTATATTACAATGTCGAAGCCCACATGAGCGACTATAGGAGGTCTTGTGACGTCACCTGCCTTGTCAGTTTCCAAGGAAAGTTGCAACGACACCTTAGGAAACTTTTCGAACCTGCTACTCTCCTCAGCGTGAAGGGAGAATGATCTCACAGAACTGCACCATGATTGGTGGTCTCTGCTGAAGAGACGGTGGAGGGACTGGGTCGATAAACAGATGTGTATACCTAAGAAACCCCGTTCACACCTGCTGCTGCCTCTAAGAATGACAGAAAGAGGAATAAGTTACTCAACGTGCGGTGTAGGTTTCTATCCAATTTGCTACATGTGACAGCGACAAAACAGAAATTTAGGGGAGCACGTAGCAGCTCTTATAAATATTTCCCAAGAGTCTCAGAGATCCCAGTGGAAAGTTGGTTTTCTCAGTAGGAAGAGGAAATACCTGCTCAGCCTGCCCCTCCCTGCCAGCTGGAGACCGACCTCGCGTCCCAAGGCCTCCGTTGACCATGTGCCTCAACATGGTTCACTAGAGGGTCAGGAACAAGACAGGAAAGAGAAGAAAAATTGGGTGGTGTATCCAACCCCAGAGGCAGCCACAACTCAAAAGTCAGTTGATAGAGGTGGATCCTGCTTATCGACCCTCAGTCTTTGCAAAGTGATGAACGGACATTGGTAAAAGGGAAGGAAATGACAAAGTAACCTGTCAGGTGTCAGCAACTTCCTAAATATAATGCACAGTCTCAACCCTCATAGATCTTAGCACATAGGAATGGAAATCCCAAAATAATAAAACAGGTCTCGACCGTATAACCGCTCCACTAGCTGCTACTGAGTCCTGAGAAAAAACACGCATGAGATTTGAGCCAGTGGTTTCTCAACCCTAATCAGTGTTAGAAACGCTCGGGGGGCCTTTCCCAGTTACTGACTATGACCAGGTCTTACCTCCAGGGATGCTGAATGAATTGTCCTGGGTAAAACCCAGGCGTCCGTGTTGAGAGCTCCCCAGGTGATGGATTCTGAAGTGTAGCTACAGCTGGAAAGTACCGAACGAACAGCGGGCAGATGGGAATATGCCATTTTCCAAAGGGAAAGGATAGAACAGTAGGTAAGAGAATGGCACAGCCCCTGCCTTCAAGGTGGTTAAAATCTTCTGCTGAAAATGAGCACAGACATGCCAGAACTAGTGGTGTGAAGTCAGGTTTTGGATCCTGGGTCTTTCATTTATTTGTCCATTCAACCAATAGGTATGGCTCAAGGAGTGTTTGTGATATGATGTTGTGTTGCTGATGACACAGAGGGAGCAAGACCAGCAGGACCCCCAGCTATCAGGGATTTACAATAGGTGGGAAAGAAGGACGTAACAAAGTGTTGTGCATTGCCTTCTTTCAGACCAGGGATGACGTGACCCTTTTCACAAACTTAAGGACCACTCTAGCCGAGATGCAGAGAATGAGTTGCAGAGGTGCTGGCTGAATGCCAGTGGATACCGAGGGGAAGCTGTCAGGGAGCCTGGTTCATGCACCTGGAGTGCATGGCTAAGACTGGCAGTGGTGGAGACAGAAGGCAGATATGGATTTAAGAGGTGTTTAAAAAGTGCAGTAAAGAACTAGACATTGTGAGGAACTGGATATAGGTTTTCAAAGAAAGATCACAAGTTTGACTACATGTTAGTTTTAGGAGCATCTAAGTCACCCAAGAGCATATGTCAAATGGTTCCATACACCTGTGTCAGCTATGGGGGTCTGGGGCCCCCGATATCCTGGGTTATGCTGGTTATGCAGGCGTTCAGCCTTTTTGTGCCACTCTCACTCTCAGATCACCCCTGTTTGCATGAAAAGTTATATGCCCCCCCCCCAAACAGATCCTCAGCTAAGAGAGGTTTTGAGTGGAGTATTTGAGGGCTGTCTGCCTTTGGTGAATATGGAAGCCAGGGGAACGCACCATAGTGTGGGGGTTGGGGGAGAGGGAGAAGGGCTGAGGCCTGGTTTCAGGGAGCTCCAGGGTCTGCAGGCCAATGGGAAGAGGACCAGACACGAACACAGGGGAGAGGGATCTGCTCAGCTGCAGGGAACAGTGTGATAAGTGTCCCAGAGCAAAGGCAAGAGGCACTTCATCGGGGGTGCTGCTGAGATCAAACAGCTACATATTTATCCCAGTTTTAACCCATTTTAAAATAAGGTGCTTCAACTGTATGATCCTCAAACTCCTTCCTATTCTTAGAACCCTTTAATTCTAATAAAGTAAGAGACAGTGCAGAATGAGATAAATGATAACTCTGCAAACATGTAGTATGGGGGTAGGGGGAGAGACAGAAGTGGAGGTAGAGAGATACAGAGAGAGAGAGATGGATGAACGATAAATTCTACCCAGAGAGTCAAGAAGAACTGCACAGCGGATGTTTGATTGGACACAGCACAAGACTTGTGCTCTGCTTAGGGAAACAGTAAGTCAATCACCGCTGTGAGGCGGGCTGTGCACAAGAGCCCCCCCCCCCCCAGGAGGCGGGTGAGCAGGGCCTGGGCCAGACTGGGAAGAAATGACCCCAACTACTGGGTGAAGGAGCCTGGGCTTCACCCTGCCCATGAGGAGTGTGGCACAATGAGATCAGGGTGGAGGAAAAATCCTGGGGCCATCTGGAACAGGATTGGAGGGGAGGGCAGGGGAGGGGCAGGCAGCAGGTGTGTGGTGCTCAGGATGGGGGCTGATGAGGGCCCAAAGGAGGACCCAGACTGTGAGGATGGGTTGGAGGGGTGGGTGTGGAGCCATGGCAGAGAGAGAGGCCGCAGGACTTGCCCTTCACCCCCAGAGAGAGGCCATCCACAGAGCATGTTCCAATTTAACTGCAGCGCTACGTTGTCGTACTTCTGGTTATCACAGGTTTTTTTGAGCTTCTGAAATATACATCTTCTTTATTTCTGCACCTCTTGCTCACAGAGCCTAAACCCATGCTGGACTCAAAACAGATGCTTAATAAATGACGACTTAATGAAGGCATTAGAGCCAGGAAAGAACACAAGGGGCCGCCTTACGTTGGCGCCAACTAACGTTTCACAGACAAATGTGTAAAATTTGCTTTTCAGCAAAACTTTAAGAAATCCACTGGGTGAACTCACGTGCTAGTGGGTATCTTTTGCATCACACATTTTTCGAAGAAGCAAATGAGATATATCCAAAGTGCTAAGTAATTTTGTTAATGAAACAGAAATATTTGTTGCTATCTTCACATTGGTTTTATAATTATTTCTATTTAATATATGAATACATTTTAAATATACAGTTGACTCTTGAATGTTATGGGTTTCAATTGTGCCAAGTCTACTTACAAGGTGCAGCAAAAGTAGGTTTACAGTTGTGTGTGTGGAAAATAATACAAGAATTAATAAATAATAACGCATGAATAAACTCTATTTCTCATACTCACAACTTTGAACCTACTTTGGCCCCACCCTGTATATACTCAGATTTTTTTCAATAAATACAGTTGGCCCTCCATTATCCATGAGTTTCCATCCATAGGTTCAACCAACCTCAGACTGAAAACAGTATTTCTGTCCATGGCTGGGGACCTGAGGACATAGAGGGCTGACTGTATGCATTGATTTACACAATTTTTAAAAAAGATTTGATTTTTTTTATTTTTAGAGCAGGGAAGGGAGGGAGAAAGAGAGGGAGAGAAACATCAATGTGTGGTTGCTTCTCGTGTGCCCCCTACAGGGGACCTGGCCCACAACTCAGGCCTGTGCCCTGACCGGGAATCAAACCAGCAACCCTTTGGTTCACAGGTCAGTGCTCAATCCACTGAGCCACAGCAGCCAGGGTGATGAATAACACAATTTTAAATAACAGCCTTGAGTATCTGCGGACTTCGGTATCTGTGGGGTCCCTGGAACCAGTCCCCCGTGGATACTGAGGGAGGAGAGTGGTTAAGTTTCTAGAAACTCAGAAGTTGGACACTGATTTTCAGCTGTGCAGGCATAGCCAACTGTACATTTGGGCACACAGTCCCCATGGAAAGTTTCCCGGAACTTTAAATATTGCGATTTTCATCGTATGTGCTTAGGTCATCACAACACTAATGTGGGGAAAAGCGACCTTTCATTTTCCTGTCTTAAAAAAATAAACCAGAATATACTTAAAATTCTGACCCTGCGAAGACACTTTGTCCCCTATAAAATATCCCCATTATCTGACATCATTAGGGAGCACATCTTTAGGTAAATTTTAAAGGTAAATCTCATACTTCTTCACATGCCAAAAGTCTTTTCATCTTTTTCATATGAATATCTGTGAAATGCATCGCCCACGTGGTCTTCTTCTCCTCTGTAAGCGACTGGATATCATCATTATGAGCTTTCACGAATCCAGCCCGTGCGTCTGTGTGTCTGCAGCTCCCTGGATGGGACACCGGGTCCTTCCTCTAGTTATTCACAGGCCAAGCGCGCGCAGTGCATCTCAACCTGCCTCCCCTCGAACTTCAAACTTCCAATTCCTAACGTGGCGAGTCGGACCAATCAGTGTTGTTAAGAATTATTCCTTAATTGAAAGTAGGTGACGGCCCCAGGAAAGAGAAGCTCTGTGACTGCGTTTTAGTTATTCGTACCTAATTTAGAGAGTGAATGTCACACAAGTCCGACGGCCGGAGGAGCGGGCGCGGCTCCCCCACGGAGCGCACTGGCGCCCTCGCTCGCATTACTTGTGTGTGGCTCACGGCACACCCGGGGCTCCGTTCGTTGTCTCTGTGCCTTAGGCCTTTCATCCTCACCGTCAGCCCCCAGGGGGCTATGTTAGTATCTCGATTTTATGAAAGTTAACCAAGTGGCATGTTGGAACTTGAAGTGTCTATATTGGACTCCAGAGCTCACTGGAAGCCATCCTAGTGAGCACGACATTCACTCTGAGGTGCCACCGACCACCTCAATGACCGGAGCCAACACCACCATGGTATCTGCAGGAAGCAGGTCACCAGGCCAGGCTCCCGACTACAGCAATGTCCCCAGATGAGGAAGTGGGGCTCAGAGACAGAGTGGCTTTACCCTAGGTCACACAGAGAATAAATCAAAGAAAGGGGGTCTCAGCAGACCTCTCTAGCTCCAGAGCCCAGTGCAGTCACCACAGAGCAAGGGAAATGTGGGTGGAAGTGCTCTCTTCATTCAATTAATGTGACGAACATGACCTAATCCAACAGGCCACTTTTAACTTTGAATTTTCCTCTTATAGAATTTAGTATCTGGATTCAGATAATATTCAAGTGCTAGCAAAAGTACGTACTAGCTATAGCTTACTTTTGGGGATCTACCCTGATTACAGGTATATGAGAGGCTTCAAGAGCCTAGGATACTCAGTCTCTGGTGGGAAGAAGGACACTCAGAAAAGCTGAAGTAGCTGGGTGAAGGGCCAAGTGCAGGCCCAAACTGCTGCTGTCCCTTAACCCTTTCCTGCCTTGGCATGGCTAACCTCCCAGAAGGCTAGCTGGCAGCCTGGGTTTCCGTGTGGAAGCAGGGAAAAGTGTACTGCAAACTGAAAATATTTCCTTTTCCAAAATGGGCAGGAGAAGGTGACATTGAAGATAATCCACAATCTGGACCCAAGCTCTCTCTCCAAACTCATGGCAGATTTCTCCGGGGGGACCCTCGGCTCAGTCCCTCCTGCTCACCCAGCAGCTCCTGCACACCCGATGCACACCTCTGCATCTACATGGCGGGTTGCAACCCGTGGGCCCCACTCCAAATCCACCCAGCAGTCGGATTTTCTTTGATGTGTGTGTGTGTGTGTGTGTGTGTGTGTGTGTGTGTGTGTGTGTGTGTGTGTGTGTGTGGTTTCAATGAGCCAACATTTAAACATCTAGAGATTTCACAAATTTCTTATTCTGGAATTTCTTGAAAAATCTCACAGTCTGGCATTGTTGTTTCACCTCCACATGGGAAGCCACAAGCCTAGAGGTGTGAGGTGGCATCTCCTTTCGGAAGACGCCTGGCCCTTCAGTTCACAGTCCCCTTCACCGGGTGTCTCTCATTCTGACGCTGTGTCAACACCATTTAGTACCAAGCTTGCTCCACTCTCTTTCTCATAACAGAGACGCATGTCTCTGTACCCACGTCTCTTTCAGAAGTAGAAAAGCAAAAAACAAAGAGAACTACAGATATTAAGAAATACAAGAGAACATGTATCTGTGTAGAAGTGAAAGATGAATATGCAAATAACCTGGTAGATTTCATACATCTGTGTTACCTGTTGGCATTGCCATTACCTGTACACGAATTTGGGTTGGCTGGTGCTGACCCCCCTCCTTCGGCCCCCCTTTGCTGGAATCCACCTCCCCCTGCACATCAACTCCCAGAGGCCCTTTCCCAGAGGTCTCCACTCTACCTCTGTATCTTTTGTTCTCACCCAAGTACGGACACATCTTTGTTGACAGCACGTGTTTGACATGAATCACAGGCAATCTTAACATAACAGAATCTGACTTTTCGAACCTGATTGGTCCTAGGTGACGACCTATGTCTAAAGGCCACAAACCCTTGGTGGAAAGGACAGCTGACACGGGCGCGGATTGAGAACACTTGACACTGATGGAGAGCGAGGGCCCGTTTCATTCCCGCATCACTGATTTACTAATGGACTTCCCAGGGACAGGCCCGGCTCGCAGCCCAGCTGTATGGGGGCGGGGGGGGGGGCAGGGGCAGGGGCAGGGGGCGAGGGCGGGGCCTCTGCCTCTGCAGGGCTTGGTGGGCAAGTGTGCAACAAACTTCTTGCCAAGCTCTTCCACAGGGAAGAAGGCAAGTGATCAGCCTTTGTTCTTCCCAGGTCACTTGCTTCCAGTGCCCCCCACCTTGGGCATTGGTGGCCAGGCGCAGGTGGGGTGTAGAAGTGCAAGGCACATGCTCTGATTTACTCAGTCTCCTATTCTTTTCAACATCCGGGAACCCGAGGGAAGCTTGCTTACTTGTGAGTGGCTCCTGCCTCAGGTCCCTGCCAACGGCCCATTTGGTTTCAAGGCACCACTCAGGTCTGAACGCTGCAGGAAGGGCGCATGCTAGAAGTCTCAGGTTCTATACCCCCTTCAGCTCTCTGGCATTTCAGAGCTCTGTGGACTATTAGAGTACACTGTGACCAACGCAGTAATCCCTCCGTGATCTCTTCGGCTTTCCTAATAACCTGAATTACCGTCCGTTATCTTTTACATCATGCCTCAGCTAGAATGGAAACTTCCTAAGGGTCCCAGATCATGTCTCTTTCTTCTAATCTTCCCCAGGACACAGAATATCGACAGAACACGTGGGGTTTGATTTAAAGGATGGGGAGATGAAAAATGCTGGTGCAATTAAGGCACACATTAGAAGTAAAGATAGACATTCAAATCAGAGCCAAGCTTTACCACATTTACAGCCTCCTAATTTTGATAGGTTCATTGGCAGTGGTTCATTATTAATTTCTAATATATTAAATATTAATAGGGGAAAAATTTCAAGTTTCAACTGGTAAGGAACACATTTCTCCCCTGAAATATTCCCCAAAGTTTCCCTGAAACTAAAGCATTTCTCATTTTTTGGCTTTGTGTTCGATTACCTTTGCCCACACTCAATCTGCTCACAAGAAAAGTAACAGAAAAATGATGGATGTGCTATATGTAAGTCTCCAAAAGAAGCTTAATTTACCCCACCCCTCACCCTGCCTTCCTCATACTCCAGAGAATTTTCATAAGGCAGCAGATATTCTCTAGAATGTCAAATAGAAGAAAATGAAAATTGTTGTGTTCATACACAACATCTTTGTAAGTACTGAACACACAATAATCTTCTACTCACTTCTAATCATATTCCTAGGAATATCGAGTCCACCTGTCCAGAAATTCTGATAGGACAAAAGAGAGATTGCAAATAAACAAAGCAGGCTGTCCTTAAAAGTTGGCCAACCTAATATTTCTTAAGGTTTATATATAGCTAGAGTTTCCAGTTTTGTTGTATAAATAATATTAATGCAAGTAAAAACATTGAATTTTCTCTGAAGGTCACTCTAATTTCTATAGGGTGAAGCACCCATGTGACATTAAAGATTCTCCAAATTGGTACATCAAGATAAACGCAAGGGATTGATAAATTTCTCTCTACAACGTCATCTTTTAATGTTTTTTTTTAAAGTCAAAGAAACTATCATATTTTGTTTAGAGTTTAAATTATGGCCATCACCTTAGAAAAATGTCCCATGGAAACGTGTAAACACTTGACTGGGTGGAGCACCACTCCTTAAAAATGTAGTCGTCCTGTAGAAATGACTGACTTCTCAGTGACTTTTACGGCACAGTATCGGGAAGTCACAGCTGTGGGATTTTAATCTTCGCAGTCCTTCCTCATCACCACTGATAGAGGGTCCGAACTGTCCCTGGACCCACGCCCAGCACCCTTCTGCTCCCTTTAGCCTTCCTCTATCGGAATTTACTAGG
>VMDR010032662.1:0-11631 GCA_007922815.1 Macrotus californicus
AAAGTCATAAGAATGGCATAATCCCAATTTGTGCTTAAAATATATATTATATATATTTCCATATATATATATATGTATGTATATATACATACATAGAAAGAAAAATCTTGGAAGGGTATATTAACAGTGAGATTATGGACATTTTTTCCTTTTACCTTAACTTAATTTCAGGTTTTTTGGTTTTTTTTTACACCAAATGCTTTTTAAAAGTTATGAAAAGAAAACTCCATATGTCCTTGTCCTTCTGTCCACATGGACCTATCCATCTTTTGGAACCTAATTCATATGTCACTTCCGGGGGGGGGGGTGGTCCACCTTCCCCTTCCCCGGTAGAGGACTTTTTGGCCTCCTTGGTGCAACGTTTGTACCTTGCATATATGTCCATGATTGCCCTTCCCTCACCGTGCCATATCCTGTTGTACACATTGTCCCCCCAGCTATAAACTATTTGACTTCGCCCCTATTTCTCTATTCAGCCTCGTCCACAGCATGTGACACGTATTAGACACTCAACAACATTTGCTAGATGAACAAATGGAAAGAGGCAAAGCTCAGAAACAGTGGAGCCGGGACTTGAAGTCAGGAGAGCTCACTCCTAATCCCACATTTTTCTACTGACGTCTCCCAAAGTCACACGCACACTGAGTCAGTTTTGCAGGTTGTCATCTAGTGTCTCATGGCCTTGGCCTGACCCTGAGAGCGAGATTTACTGCCTGGTGTTGTAAAAGCTTCAGACTCCAGCCCATCTCAAAGGGACTGTGCTTAAAGGACTGAAGAACATCAGTAAACGGTAGAGCTGCAGACAGCTGAGGCTGAAGGCAGGAACCTCAAAAGACCTCGTCACAAACAAACAGAAAAATCTCTTTTCCAAATCTCAATAAAAAGAGAAAGACACTTAAATTTTTTTTGATTTTAACGTGATCTCCAGGCTGTGTTTATTAAAACAATCTTAGGTCCGTAATCAAAACAAGGTTTTACCGTTTCCCCTCCAGGCTGGTCACAAGCTACAAGCTGGATCGTTTGACACACGTCTCGTGCACTTGAAACTCAAATTGAAACCCTGCCATTTCAACTGTACAAAGAAAAATAACTTTGCAAAGTCCCATATATATTATTCTGATTCATCCTTTTGATATTTTCCTTGGACCAAAACCCAAATTCACTTGTTTTTCTCCAAGCACATATTTGGGCTACTTCCATCATTGTTCTTGGAAATGATTTTTCCTTTTGACATACGGTACGTTCGATATACAACCTGGCCATCACCATCACAGGCCACGGCATGGAGGCCCTTGTGGGCTGTGGGGAGCATCTCTAAAGCATGTCTTCACGTAGGCTGAACAGCTGTTCAGTTTTGCAATGTTGAGGAAAGTGTGTGTGTGTGTGTGTGTGTGTGTGTGTGTGTGTGTGTGTATCTGCGTGACTTTTGTGTCTTCTGGGGGAAATGCTGGGTTAGCATGTTTTTTCAGAGGATTTGGGGAATATCTGTGGTCTGTTTGCTGATATGAATAAATGTCAGAACATGTTTTGAGAAGATATGTGTATATGTTTTCATTTATCTGAGGGAGTATCCTAAGTATAGGAGACTTGGCATGGGGAGACATTGCGTCTCCTGGGTGTGGTGGGCAGGGGATATTTGTTAGGAGAAAATGGAAAGCTTATCAAACTGGGCAAAATTTCACCTTATTGTCTGAGGGGAGGGAGAGCCAGCTGTTTTGCTGCTGTGTGCTTTGACCTGGCAGCTTCCAGGAGCTGAGGCAGCCCATCTGGGCCACGAGCAGAGAGAATGGAACCAGCTCTGCTTTTGCCCCTCGTCAAGAGCTAACCTCTTTGTTTCTGCAGGTCATCCAGTGGGTCCACGGCCACCACCACATAAATCTCTGCTCGTCTCTATGAACCATTCACAGCCTAAGCTCCACTCTGTGTCAGATCCTGACTCTATCCCCCTGTCCCCTAACCAGTCTTGGCCCCATGACCTTTACTCTTGAGCCTGTCCTCTCCCTTCTTTTCCAATCTTATCTCTCTTTGTTATTGTTCCTGGCTATTTTCTCCTTTCACAGTTTGGCCACCTTAATTCACCCCATCTGATTTTATTTTGGCTCCTACCTTTTCTCTTGCTGCCTACCTCCACTTGTCTTTAGGCTCCTATTCCTGGCTGCTCATCTCCTCTGCCATTCTTTTCTTCCCCCAGCCCCTGGGTCTGCTCTATCAAATGGGAACCCAGGAAAATCACTGACAGGTAAGGGAGACCACAGCAGAAGACCGAAGAAAAAGAAATGCCATGAGAAGCAGGAGCAATTAGAATTCCTTGGGAGAATTCAAATTCTTACTTTATTTTTTATTTATTTTTAAAAGATTTTATTTATTTATTTTTATAGAGAGGAGAAGGCAAGCAGAAAGAGAGGGAAAGAAACATTAATATGTGGTTGCCTCTCGCATGCCCTCCCACTGGGGACCTGGCGTGCAACACAGGCATGTGCCCTGAATGGGAATCGAACTGGTGATCCTTCTGTTTGCAGGCCAGAACTCAATCCACTGAGCTACACCAGCCAGGGCCAAATTCTTTTAACTTGATCTTTTATTAATACACAATAGGAGAATCAGAGCCAATCAAGGAATGATGCTGCCTCTGGCTTATTGCAGTGCATTTTTAATAATTGTTACAGCTGGATGCAATGGCCAGATGAGCTTTAAGGTCCTCCCATTGCTGAGGTTCTATGGTTGGTAGAATATTACAGCCATAATACTTAAAAATCGTGCTTTATCTACAATCAAAGGTGCTGTAACTGTCTATGCTAATTGTGGCCACGGGCCATCCTTTTATAACCTGGCTAGAAGGAAGAAGGTCCAGCTGTGTCCTACGCTTGCAGAGCTGTGAGACAAGCCTTGCTTTTCTTCCCTCCTGCGATGCCGGCAGCCAGAGCCAGGGAGCTCTAGCACACCCAGAACTTTTAGAGAGGCCAGAGCTGCCGTCTTCCGACTCCTCCTGCAGTTTAGGGAGGAGATGAGATATCACGGCTTTCATTCCAGTGTTGCTGTGGCTTCAAAACACCATAACGCAAACTGAGGGTGGCCCTGGTCGGGACTTCAGTCCCAGACTTGGTATTCTCCTGGCTTGGAAGAAGCTCTATCAGAGCTGTCTGGTTTCTCAGCCAGAGGAGGGGGCACGCACATGGATGGCAGGTTTTCTCCAGGCGCAGAGCTGTCTGACCTTTCAGCGTCTCTGGGCCACACTGGAAGAAGAAGTATTGTCTTGGGCCACGCATTAGGTACACAAACACTAATGAAACCTGATGAGCAAAAAAAAAGGTGTTAAGTAAATTTATGATTTGGTGTTGGGCCACATTCATAGCCATCCTGTGTTGCATGGGGCCTGTGGGTCATGGGTTGGACACTCCTACTAGGAAGATCCTCCTAGAGGACATCTTTCTAGGGCCTTTCACCAGAACCCAAGTTGCATCAAAGTACGGGACTATATCTTGGTTTTACTGTCATCTGACCAGGTGTGATAGTGAATTTTATACGTCAGCTCGGCTAGGCCACAGTACACAGATATTGGTCGACCCCCCCATCTGGATATTGCTGTAAAAGCTTTTTTTTTTTTTTTTTTTTAGCTGAGATTAGCATTTAAACCAGTGGAATCTGAGTAAAGCAAGTCACCCTCATCATGTGGGTGGGGCTCATCCTATCCGTTGAAGGCCTTAAGAGAAAAACAGATTAAAGTCCCCAGGAAAGAAGGGTTTCTGCCTCTAAATGTCCTTCAGACTTGACACTGCAACGTGACTCTTCCCTAGGTCTCCAGACTGCTGACCTAGCCTGCAGACTGTGGACTCGCCCGTGGGGACAATCACATGAGCCAATTCCATAAAACAAATCTATCTTCCTCTATCACCTAACTTTCTATCCACCTATCTCTGTACCACACATCCTGTTGGTTCTGTTTCTCTGGAGAATCCTGAGGAATACGCCAGGACTAATCAAGACAGAGCAGAAGTTTCCCCCTTTTTTCCCATTGTTAATTTATTCCTGAAAGAAAATCCTTACATCAACTCATTGAGTGGCCAAGATTACATTTTATCTGAGATGGGTGACTGTGTCCGTGACCATGAGATATCCCAACTTTAAGCTGACTAACCAATCTTATTTGCTTGGGATTGAAGGAATATTCTGTGTGGAACATTTAGAGCTACAGTTGGGGAATCTAGGAATTAATTGGTCAACCTACCTGACTTTAACACTGTAGTTTGCTGATCAAATATCTAACATTTTTGAGAAGATTACAGAGAGCACCTGTGGTGGACTTACTGAGAAACTACTGTGCCTGTCGTCTCCATAGATCTTGGTTATTAACACAACGAGCACTCATCCCATCGTGAACATGTCATTTCAGGGCCCCAGTGTTGCCTCCAAGAACCAGTCATAGCCTTGCATAAACCTATTCTTCTAATGTCCCTAAAGGACTTTAATTATGGGTATGCCTCCTGCCAGCAAGTGCATTTACACCCTGGCTGTAGCATTGTCTTGGGATTCTCAACGCTGTTCGCCACAAGCCACAGCAGACCCTGCCCAGGTCCGGTTCTACAGGTACAGTGCTTGGGAGAGCCATAGCTGCATATCCGTGAGGACAGGGTCTGAACCCTGCCTTCTCCAACACTGATGCTTTGTGACTTTCAATTTTCTGGCAAATTCACCTTTGATTGTTATGAGCCCTCCAAGTGCCCCTACTAAGGATTTCATGCCATAGCCCCTTCTTTTGTGACTGGCTCCTGGGAGGAAGGGACGTCTGTGCTCAAGTCCCTCAACAGAATCTTACAAGATCGAGGCCCTCCCTCTGCCAAAGCCCCTTCCTTCGGGGCATGGTGTCTTGGCCACTCAGTCTGTCAGACTGGATGATGGACAAGGTTGGGACATGATGGGGTTAATGCCCCTTGCCTGATCACCCTGTGCCCCTCCTTCCTGGGTCTGTGTGACTCAGAGAGATTGAGATCTGGAGGGCCCCCAAGCCTTCAGGCCCTCACAGCCCAAATGGTTCCATGTGACATGTGGCTTTTGATGTGAAAGGCTGTATTTGGGGATTATTGTGTTGTTACTTGCCAGGCACTAAACTTCAGTGTTCAGAAAAGCCGAAGCCCTGGGCACTCTTACCCAGTTACGGTCGCTGGCCATAAAGACATTCACTCATACAAACCCAGATATCTGCAGGCAGGAACGAAGTCTCTCAGAGGCCTGTGTGGCAGGTGCTGTGTAGACATTTCACTCCGTGTGGTAGATGACATTGTCTGTCTTACAGACGAGGAAATGGGCTCAGAGAGATCAAAGACAATGTCCAATGTCACACAATAAATAAGCAATGAAGCTAAGCTTCGATCCCATTTTTTCTCCCTTTAAATGCCAGTTTCCTTCCTCTGATGCTTCACAGCTTAACAAAGCACAAATACGTGATATATACTCCAGTCCTGAGTTCATCCTCTGTGCACTCAAAACTAGGGTGGTTGATGGATGGTAAAGAATGGCCGCAGACTCTCCCATCCCTGTGTGCATGGCTTGTGTACAGCGAGTCTGCTATTCTTCCCATCATGAAGTGAAAGCTTGCTCTTCTCCACTCCTTGAACCTGGGCTTGGCCAGGCAACTTGCTTCGGCTAACAGAATTTTAGCAAATGTGATGCAAGGTGAGGCTTGAAATATACTGTGCATTGGAGCTTGCCTTCTCTAGCTGTTGTAAACTTTCTCCACTGTGTAGCATGCTGAGATGTGTAACTTAGTCAATAGCTAGCACAAGTCCCCGGAAAGGGGAGTGATTCCATCTCGAACCAACGAGCTCCCCGCTGACCCTCCAGCTGACTGTAGTTGCGTGAATCTAGGGCAGACTAGAGAAGAACTGCTCATATGAACCCAATTTAATTAGGCAGAGATTTGTGAGCTAATAAATAACTGAGGTGCTTGTTATACAGCAACAGATAACTGATATGAAGGCAACACTATCCCTTGGGCACATGAGCAACAAAGGCAATCGCCCTCCCCCCACATTCACCCATAGATCATCCCACACTGATTTAGCTCCTTTGTTATTTCACATCCGACAAAGTGGAGAAGGCTCACTTCCCTGCTAAGCCCTCAGAGAATGTCCCTCCTGGACTGATGTACCTTCCTTTCTTATCTTTCTCCTACTTCCTGTTTCTTCCCAATTTGTTCTTGTTTCAGATCCTTTGTGTTGGGTGGGGATGGAGAGCAGTACTTCCCCGGGACTTCTCACTCCATGGTTGACAATGAAATACTGGCCCTTTGGTTCATTTTTTGGGCTTTGCAAGTTCTAGGGCTGCAAATGTTTCAAGGATGCACTGTTTTTGCTCCTTTCCTTCTTCCTGTTGAGCTCGGAGTTCAGTGTCTCCTGGTTTTCTGGATTTGTGGTGGTGATGGTGGAGCAGGGTGGGTTAGTGGGACTGGAAGGAGAATGTGCTCTGATTCCTTTATGAGCAGACCTGGGATTGACCCGAAAATGTTGAGGAGTTTTTACTCCAGGACACAGCTGTTCTGTATATTAGTATAAAGACTAATTTCCTTCCAAATGCTAATTCTGCCCTCCCTTCTCTCATTTAGTTTATAAGAGAAATTCACATTTCTCTATGAATATAATAGAGTCCTTATTTTTATGGCCTAAAACCCTGTCTATTTAAGCTTTTTGTCTCATGAAAACAACGCAAAATATAATGTCCCTTTCCTCCCTCGATTGATTAGTTTTATTATTACCATTATATTTTGTTATATTTAAGCACTCAAGGAGTATAATTTAAAATTAAACCTTGAACGTTTCTCAGATTGTCAGTCAGCATTTTATATTGTGTCTTTTAACAAAGAATGTCAGTAAAATTTGGTTTGATATTTTTGTTGAAACCATCCTGCAGCCACCTAGAACCAGGAATGGTAAACTGTCTGTAAAGGACAAGATAGCAAATATTTTAGACTTTGTTGTTCTATGGTTTCCATCATAGCTACTCAACTCTGCTGTTGTGGCAAAGAAACAGCGATTGACTGTCGTAAATAAATGAGCACGTCTGTGTTCCAATGAAGCTTCCTTTTGGAAAACTGGCAGCAGGCTAGATATGACCTGGCAGGTGATAGTTTTCCAACCCCTTATCTAGAACATGGAGTTTCTGGGTGGTGGGTACCCACAGTCCTTAGGTTATAAGTCACCCTTCCAAGATGAGTTTACTTGTGTGCACTAGGATGCTGGTGTTAGAGAAGATGTTCGATGGCATCTAGTTTCACCCTCTTATTTTGCAGATGAAGCAATAAGGGCTCAGGGAAGTGAAGCAAGGTCACCCAAAATGAGGAAACAGAAACCTCTTAGCCAAGAATACACCAGTTGCTAGATATCTTTCTTTGAAAAGTCCCAACAAGTTTCCAAGAGCCTTTAACAATAACAGCATCTAATCTCTGTATGTCAATTTATAAATTACAAAAGTAAGAATGGTATCCTATCCTGTACATGGATATATTGATACTCAAAGACTTCAGAGACTTGCTCACGATTGAAGGGTCTGTAAGTGATAGATCTAGGCTCAGATCTATGCCTTCAGACTCTCTTTCGCTAATTAAGCACTGTTGCCCCGTAGACATACTTCTGCAGGGAATGCTCCACTTGCATTCATCTGGAAAGATATAGAACCAGTGAAGGAGGGCAAAGGTGGCACCTTTTAATAGGTAGCTTTGGTCTTGAATGTGCTCCTGGGTAGAGCAATGGAGATGATTGTTCCTGGTTCCTGTCTTTGGAAGTGTGATCCTAGAAGTCTGGGCTTGGTCTGGAATGAGATCATAAAGCGATCCCAGCCCTTGAATTAAGTACCTGCAATGCTCCTGACACACTGCCCCATTAAATGCAAGAATCTGGCATCCACAGAAGCTTTTGTTGCATAGGTTCTCAGGGGTTAGAAAGTGCAGGGTGCTTGCTGAATAGAGATCATTAAATGCAGAATAATTTATGCTGAGAAGCTTAGCCATGGAAATGCTTTCTGCAGCCTCCCCACCTCCGCTGGGTGGGAAGAAGTGGTGCGTATGTGCATTTTGGGGGTCAGGTACACCTGGGATACACAGGGTGCCCAGACAACAAAGCACGGCCTGGTGTCTGTCACTCCCACCCCTGCTAGCCTTTCTGTGACAACCTATCAGGGCAGCGGTCCCTGGCAACCTCTTCTGCTCACATTCCTGAGCACTGCTGAACCCAGCCCAGCTAAGTTCAGCCTGCCAAGTGGCCCGGTAAACAGAGTGTGGTGAACGGCCTGGAAGAATGCAGGGGCTGAGGCCAAGGCCTGCTTGGTTTTATTATCATTTATGCGGTATATTTATTTAATTGTATTTGCAATTTCTTTTCCATTTTTCCTCCTTGCATTTGGATGGCTTGTGACAAGACTTTTTGGCATCACATCTAATTATACTATTTTAAAATTCTCCCTTCAGTCCTGATCGACTGGCAAATATTTTTCAACAAACTTGATGGAATTAAGACTAAATTGACCAGATGGCTTCTTTGCACCTAATTTAGCACAGTCCACTGGTGCCAGATTTCCAGGGCACAGGGGCCCATTACCCCTCACTCAGTTCCTTGAACCACTCGACTCTGTTCTGCCTTTCGTATTTATCAAATCTGGAAATGGATTTAAGGAAGTGCGTAGATGTCACTGAGCTAAGAGGAGCCCTGAGGCTTTAGGGTTTGGCAGAGAAACACAGCAATGTGCTGGGAAGGGCCCCTAAGTGGGGTGAGGGGTCATCTCTTCATCTCCCAGCTCTGCTTCCCAAAGCACAGCTAACAAAGGAGGGTAAATGGACTGGAACTATAGGGTTGGGCCTGAGTTTCATGTTATCTTACTGTTATGTTCATTCTAAAAATTCTTTAGAGGGCATGAGAATTTTCTGGTTAATGCTTAGGTTTGCCCCGCCATCGAATACTTCTTGTTCCTCTGTCATGCCAGACACTGAAATAGAAGCTGGTGTTGTCATGGTGAATAGGACAGTCTTGCTCTGTCAGAAATTCTGGTTAGTTTAGATGAAAACATTAAATAAAGATAGGTTAGGTGTTGTTAGAACACCTCCTTTTTTCTTGGAAGGGTAATCTTCCATAACCTGCAAGGAAATTAGGTGATTTGGACTTAGTGTATTTTTCTTCCATAGGTCTAAGTTCTAGGTTATTCCTTGAATCCTCGACCTCAAATAGTATTAACTAGATAAGTACAGATGTGTGGGGTCTCTAAGTTTTGCAAGTTGCAGCTCATGAATAAGGATGCAAGTGGATCCTCTACTGGTCAGTGAAATTTGCTGACCTGCTGGTTCCCTCTTTCACTGCCACATCAGCTAAAGCTAGCCCTCTGAGATGAACATTGGCCTTAAACATCACACAGCAAAGAACATTAATCACCAAATAGGTAGGAAACAAAGGAGGAGAGCCCTCACTGCCCCCGCTTACTATCTGGAAAAAGTTTTTGGATTACAGTGCAGTTAAGAGGAACCCAGGCAAGGTCCAGTCATTTTCCTGAATCAGAAAGGTGGAGCTTCAAGTCCAGAGAAGCTGAGACAGCTGGAATGGCCAGAGAAGATCCCCATAGAAGAGCAACCTGTACAGAAAGAGAATTCCAGAGAGTCCCCTTCGAGTATTCAGGCCATGCATGTGAGGAGCTATCCGAGGCTGGGGAAAGAACCATCTTGAAAGGACTGGAGAAAACTATGACTGACCCTTGCACAGTGCGAGAACATTGCCTGTCCCCCAAAGCCGCAGAGAAAAATCTCCTGCTTGGCGGGGTGACAGAGCTCTGAGAAGAGTCTTCCTCAGTATTGCGGAAAATGGGCCCTGGAGTAAATGTGGCCCTGGTCTCCATCTAACACAGTGTGGAGCAAGCTATAAAACGATCAAACTGTGGTCAAGCAACTTAGCCATGTTCTGGAATCACAGTTCAGAATATGTACAAGGGTACCAGAATACCCAGCACTGGACAAGATACAGTCATCATGTCTGGCATCCATGTAAAAATGATGATTAATGGAACAAATGTGATGAGAGGGAAAAAAAAACGGTCAGTCGAAAGCGACCCAGAAATGATCTAGAAGGCAGAGTCAAGATAAGACGACACCGGACTGGCAACTGTGACTGGGTTGCACGTGCTCAAGAAAGTAGAGGGAAGACAAAACAGTTTAAGCAGAGACAAGGAAAATACAAAAATGACTCAAAGTTCTAGAAATAAAAATTTTAGTGTTTGAAATTGAAAAATACTCTAGATGGGCTTGATAACAGATTACGTATCGCAGAAGAAAAATTATAAACTTAAAAATACAATGATAGAAACTATACCAAATGAAACAGAGAGAAAAAAAATCTGGGGAAAAAAAAGAATAGATCATCAATGATTTGGAACAACTTCAGTGACAAGTGACCAGACAGCTTCACAGTGGAATCCCCCAAATTGGAGAAAGGCATATATTAAAAAAATCAAGTAAAAAATGGTGAAATTTTGTTCAAATTTGATGAAAATCATAAATTCACATATCCAAGAGGGTAAACAAATCCTAAACACAAGTAACATGAAGAAAACGATCTGAAAACATAATCAAATCGCTTTAAAGCAGTTATAAAAAGGAAATCTCAAAGCCACCAGAGAAAAAGGATGCATTATATATAATGTAGAACAAATGGAAAAAAATAAATTTAAATTCAACCATGTAAGTAATCACATTAAATATAAATGGTCTAAGCACCCTAATAAAAAGGCAGGAAATGTCGGGTTGCACAAACAATAACACACGACTTTATGGTTCCTGGAGGAAAACCCAAGTGAAATGAGGAAACACAGACGCATTACAGGGATGAGGAAGATATGCCACAATGACACCAATCAGAGCAACACTGGAGTGCCACAGTGCTACCAGATTCACAACATTTTCAAAGAGAAAAATATTACTAGGGATAAATATGGTCATTTCGTAATAATAAGAGGGTCAAGAGGACATCACAAATCTAAAGGTTTATGTACCTGATAACATAGCTTTGAGATACATAAAGAAAAATGGATAGAACTGTTAGAAGAAACACACAAATTCAACATGACAGAGATATCAACACTCTCTGTCCGTAATTGACAGAACAATCAGACAGAAAGTTTCTGATTATAAAGAGGTTTGAAAAACATTATCGAGCAACTTGATCTAAAAATTTATATTTATAGAACACTCCATTTAACAAGAGCAGAATTCTTTTTTCAAATGCAGATAGAATGTTGACTGAAATGCACCAAATTCTGAGCCATAAAGCTCAATAAATCTCTATAAATTTAAAAGGATTCAATTTATGCAAAGTCTGTTCTCTGATCACAGTGAAATTAAACTAGAAATCAATAATAAAAAGATTTCTGGAAAATCCCCAAATACTTTTTGGAAACAAAATATCACACTTCTAAGTAAGCATCGCACCAAAAGGAAATCAAAAGGTAAATTTAAAAGTATTTTAAACTAAATAAAAATAAAAACAAAAATTATCCAAAGTTGTGCAATTCAGCTAAGGCAATACTTTGAGAGATATTTATAGCAATAAACACTATTACAGAAAAGAAAAAAAAAGGTTTTGAATCAATGACATCAGCCTCCACTCT
>VMDR010032663.1:0-11623 GCA_007922815.1 Macrotus californicus
GTTCAGTTGTTGATAGTTGTGAGTTTGTTGTCATTTTACTGTTCATAGTTTTTTATCTTCTTTTTCTTAGATAAAGCCCTTTAACATTTCATATAATAGGAGCTTGGTGATGTTGAACTCCTTTAACTTGACCTTATCTGGGAAGCACTTTGTCTGCCCTTCCATTCTAAATGATAGCTTTGCTGGATAGAGTCATCTTGGATGTAGATTCTTGCCTTTCATGACTTGGAATACTTCTTTCCAGCCCTTCTTGCCTGCAAGGCTTCTTTTGAGAAATCGGCTGACAGTCTTATGGAAACTCCGTGTGAGTAACTGTTTCCTTTTCTCTTTCTCCTTTTAAGATTCTGTCCTTATCTTTAATCTTGGGTAACTTAATTATGATGTGCCTTAGTGTATGCTTCCTTGGGTCCAGCTTTTTGGGAACTCTCTGAGCTTTCTGGACTTCCTGGAAGTCTAGTTCCTTCACCAGACTGGGGAAGTTCTCCTTCATTATTTTTTCAAATAAGTTTTCCATTAATTGCTCTTCTTCTTTTTCTGGAACCCCTATGGTTTGGATGTTGGAACATTTAAAGTTGCCCCAGAGGTTCCTAAGCCTCTCCTCATGTTTTTGAATTCTTGTTTCTTCATTCTGTTTTGATTGAATGTTTATTTCTTCCTTCTGCTCCATACTATTGATTTGAGTCCTGGTTTCCTTCCCTTCACTGTTGGTTCCCTGTACATTTTCCTTTATTTCACTTTGCATAGCCTTCACTTTTTCCTCTATTTTGTGACCATACTCAACCATTTCTGTGAGCACCCTGATTATCAGCGTTTTGAACTCTGCATCTGACAGGTTGGCTATCTCTTTATTGCTTAGTTCTATTTTTTCTGGAGTTTTGATCTGTTCTTCCATTTGAGCCATATATATATATATTTTTTTTCTTTTTTTCTTTTTGTCTTGTCATGCCTGTTACATAGTAAGGGGCAGAGCCTTAGGTATTCGCTAGGATGACACAACCCACTTGGTTGTCTTGTGATGCTGTATGTGGAGGAGGGGTCTGAGAGGGAACAAGGCCACTTGCTCAGCTTTCGGTCAGCTTTTAGTCACTTCCTCCACTACTCAGACGCAAATTGGGCCCTTCTGGTGTTCATTCCTGGGTCAGTGTTTTTGTGTATGTTCTAGGACCCTGTGGGTCACTCAAATGAACTCCCCTGGGAGGCTTGGAGTTTCTCCCATTACCTCAACCCCCACAGAATTTTTCATTCGAGGTTTTGAGGCTTTATTTCCCTGCTCTGGAACCCTGGGTTGTGGGGCCTGTCTCGCTCCTCAGTTGTTCCTCCTGGTTTATCCAAATGCAAATGTGGGACCATCTGCTCCACCTGCCGCCGCCTCACCCAGTCCACCAGCTGCCCCCTTGCTGTGAGTCCTCTGCCCCCCAGCTGCCCATCTCTGCCCCTCCTATTGGTCTGGATGAATATTTCTTCTTTAACTTGTTGGTGGTCAGACTTTTATACCATTTGATTTTTTGGTAGTTCTGGTTATTTTTCTTTTTTAATTTGTTGTAGTCCTTCTTTTGGTTGTGGAAGAAGGCAAAGTGTATCTAACTACACCTATATCTTGGCCAGAAGTCTCCACAGAGGTAATTTTAAAACTGTATTATGAAATTCACAAATATACAACAGCACTGAGGATAGTACAGTAATCTCTTGTGTCCGTCAGTCAGTTTCAACAACCATCAACATACTAAAGAAACTCAAAGCAAGAAAACTTAAAATTTATAACAAATCATTGAGCTGACTGTAATTTTCAGAAATTAGGAACTTCCTCTTTTTCAAAGGAAGTATAAAAATACAATATTCCAGACTAAGCTTTCCGTATATCATGTAATAATGACTTCCTGAAAAGTGAAGGTCTCTTCACTCAGCTTCAGCTTTAGGATATATTACATCAACCAGAGTGAGATTTCTTGTTCCTTATTTTCTTTTTAATGGACAAAGCTGAATCTTTAAGCACATGTTCTTTAGGCATTATAAGCAAGAGTCAGAACTCTGCTTCTTAGGATCTCCCTTCTCTTTGCCTTCCTCCTTCCTGTACAGAGAATGGAAGGAGTACGCTGATAAGAGCAGTAAATTGATTAGTGGGATACACTGCTCCATGTACACTGTTTAGAGGTACTTATTAAAATCTCTTCTTGCTACTGAATATTCTGCTTCCTCTATTTAAAAAAAAGGACCAATTGCCAGTCTTACTATTTTATGAGTCCCCTCTGAGTCTGACTTTGTAATTGAGATGAAGAAATTTTGCCTTCAGCCAAATCTTAATGTATTTTCCATTACAACATGTTCTCATAGAGCCTTCCTTGCTGGGTTCAATTATCTTGTTAATTTTTCTCATATGTAATTTAATCTGAGATTGCCTGGGCATCAAGCTCTGTAGCTTCACATGAAATTTTTCTGATCTTTCAGGGCATATGGAAGAATGTGGACGTGGGCATCCCAGCCTTGTCACTTAACAGCTCGTCTAACTCTGGACAAATTTCTTAACCAAGTTGAGCCTAGTTAATTTGGGTTTTAGAACACAACAGGAAGTTTGGAGGGCTTTTAAGAATTTATTAAAAAGTAAGAATTGTATATCAGGCAGTTTTGGTTCAACTTCACCCCCTCCTCACCAAAAATATATATCTGGAGAATAATGTGTGTTATAGCAGTGACTATGACTTGCTAATATTTCTTTTCAAAGACATTTGTAAAAGGGCCAGAAGGATCTCTGGGTGGCTCTAAGGATGTAAGTTTCACATTATCCCAAAAGGCTCTCATGGATTGGAACAGTAGTTTATGGACTTGGATATTTTAGATGCTTCATGGCGCACAGCTAAGAACAGTAGAATATCGAGCAAACAGGCAGTATTATGAGGCATGTGTGAATGTTTTATTTTCCTTTTTATACGTGCTTTAAACTCCAGTCACTTGATCCTGGAAAAGGGGTCACTGACCTAGATGTGCACAATGCAAAATTATTTTCTAGGTTCTAGCCTCTGTTTTTAACTAGTTGTTTCACATTGGGCATGTCACTTAAATCCCTCTGGGCCTCAGTTCCCTCTCCTTGAAAATGAGGAAATTGGATGAGGTGATCAAGAGGTTCCTGCTTTACTTTGCTTTAACTCTGGAGCATGCAATAGAAGGAGCAAAAATTTTAGGGACAGGCAGACTTAGGTTTCCTCTGCCTGCTGTGTGACCTTGGGCAGTTCTCTTACGTGGGCTTCAGTCTACTCATCTGTAAAGTGGAGAGAATATTACTGGGCTCACTCTGCTGAGGGAAATGAGAGGGGCAGAGTAACTGAGCATATAACCCTGGTTGGTGGGATAGACTGTCCCACGTGCATGAACTCCTGCACTTAAATAGTAGGAAACACAGGTGGCCAACAACAATCTTACGTCGGTGTTGAGACCTTGATTCTTGAGGATACTTGCATTTTCCGAATAACCTGAATCTCCTTCCTCTGCCCCAGCTTAAAAAAATGCAGTGTTGTTTCCAGTAGAATGAGGAGGCACCTGAACCATGTTGAAACAGGGTGTCTCAGTAAGGGGCATCTTGCTCATCTCCCTCTCAGCTTCCATTCATTGTGGCCCAGTAGGGACATGCACAGTGAGGGGCGTGCCAAATGAAGTAGAAATGGCCTCATTTACCTTCAGAGTTCCCCAGAGTCCGCATGGAATGTAGAGTTGTTATAGAATGAAGAGTGTGGGTCCCCAGAGGAGAGGGGGGAGGGGGACAGGGAGGAAAAAAGGGGAAGGGCCTAGTTAAAGAATAAGTATAAATGACCCAGGGACATGGACAACATGGTGGTGATTGACTGTAAGAGTAGGGGGAAGGTGGGTCAGGGGAGAGCAAATGGGGGAAAATTGGGACAACTCTAATAGAGCAAGAAAAATATAAAAATAAATAAAAAGAATGTGGGTCCCCTTCCCTCAAAGGGTGGGTGGCTCAGATCATGGCTTCTTCTGGCTCATGATCATGGGCAGTTCCTTCAGCTCTTCAAATTTAGTTTCCTGAGCCAAGGATTGATAACCTCTTGTGGTGCTGATAAAGGGGCACATGTGAGAAGTGAATGAATAACTCTCTAACTATGCCATAACTGGTAACTTAAAACCCTAGAACCAGAATTCTGAAGCCTGTAGTGTCACTTCATACACACAGAAGGTGCCCACTGAATATGGTAATGGTTTTTGGTGTGTTTTTTTCTTAAGTGGAAGTTACTGGAAGGATTAGAAACTTATAATGACTACCTCAAGAATAACAAAATGATTTTGTGACGTGGAATGGGCCATTGCATACTGGACTTGGAAGGGGTATTCTCATCGTTTAAGATTAAACACAACAAATCAAGCTGCATGATTTTGTAGATGAACTCAGTCACACAAGGATGGGACTTCTCAGTCATAGCACAGCCACCTGTGTATGTTGAGTGCCTCTCATAAGCTCTCTCTGAAATACCCTAGATGTGGAAGCAAAGGGGCAACAGCCGCATTTTGGTCTGTATGTTGCCCAACACTGAATAATGGGTTTTAATGACAGGCTTCTATAAAAAATGTTCAGAATTCATATTTTAAAAGATAGTGAATATTAATATTTCTCAAATGAAAATTCTATAAGTGTACAACAAAATAGAGTTAAAACTGACCCATGTATCATGAAGGTGATCCATTCTGTTACACATTGTTGTTAAATTTGAAGCAGCTTTCCATTTTATTTTTAAATTTATTTGGAGTAGAATTTATTCTCTTTGGTGTCCAGTCCCACGTGTTTTGACAGTTGCAGAGTTCATGCATCCACCACCACAATCAAGAACAATTCTATCTCCTCCCAAAATTCTCTCATGCTATCCCCAGTCCAAACCCTTGGAAAACCCTGACCTATTCTCATTCCTCTGGTTTTGCCTTTTCTGGAATGTCATAACATGAATTCATAGAATATGTAGCATTTGGGGCTTGGAAAAGGAGCTTCCTATTCTGCTTTTCTTTCAATGAATGCATTTGTGTTTCCCAAGGTGTATATAATAGTTTCATATAGACCCTCTGGCAGCTTTCATATCTGTGGAGTACTGGTTACATTTGGTTCACTTTTATTTTGTTTGTTTTATTGATTTTTTTAAGAGAGAGAGAAACATCAATTTGTTGTTCCACATATTTATGTGTTCATTGGTTCATTCGTTTATGTGCCTTGACCAGGGATCAAACCCACGACCTTGGTGTATCAGGACAATGCTCTAACCAACTGAGCAGCTCACTTTTCTTTTCCCATGTTATTTATTTATTATTCTCTATAAATAATAAATCAGCTGGACCCCTTATTATTTTTTAAATAGTAGGGTCAGCTTTAGCAATATTCATTTGGGGTAATAAACTAAAAGTCAATATAGCATATAATCATATCATGATTAACCTTGATATGGTATGCTTTTGTTACCTTGGATTTGACAATGTCCATGATTCAGAATAAATAGTAGGAGCACCGTGAACTTAATTGGAAAAATAAGAATAACCAAACCTGTGTTCTACTCTTATTCCAGAACACACGTGACAGGCTCACAAAACTTCCCATAATGCGGGAGTCCTTTCAATCAGTCATATCACGTGAGAGCACCAGAATGAGCGTGCCACAACACCCCAGTAGATTTCTTATCAGAAGAGGATCTGCCTACGTTTGCAGATGGCTCAAGGCCTTTCTTTTTCTATGAACTCAATATACTACTCATTGGTTCTGGGTCGAAAGATGCCCATAACACAGAGTTTGTGAAACAGTGAAACAGCTGCTGCTCAAGTGAAAACACCAAGGTCAAGTGCTTAGAAGCTAAGCCCACAAAGCCAGGAAACTGGGTACTCGAAAGTGACTCTGCGATCCCTGAAGTGACCCGAGCAGAGGGAAAGGGGGCCGGGGCAAGGAACTGCAGGGGCCAACATTTTTGAAGTCTCATCTGTTAGTTTATAAATTTATGTAAATATCAGTCCTGTGCGCTCTGTAACTTTCTTCAACTTTTTGTTGAAATATAACATGCATCCAGGAAAGTGCCCGTATCAGAACTGAAGGGATCGCTGCATTTTCAGACTGAGCCTCACCTGAGTAACCAGCACGAAAAACCAGGTTACCACGGTACTCCGGGAACCCGCTGTGCGCCCGTCCCGTTACTCCCAAAAGTGACAACCATCCCGCCCCATAAATTAGTTTTGCCTCTTTTTGTGCAGTTATGTAACTTTAAAAAATTCTGTATTTTTCAATTACAGCTGACGTACAATACCATATTAATTTCAGGTGCACAGCATAGTGATTAGACATTTATATAACTTTCAAAGTGATCACCGGGATAAGTCTACACCACACAGTTATTACAGTATCTGTGATTTATTCCCAATTGATTACATGCTCACGACTATTCTCCAACCACCAGTTTGTACTTCCTTATCCCCTCACTTATCTCACCCAGCCCCGCAACCCCCTGCCATCTGGCATTCATCAGTTTCTTCTTTGTATCTATGAGTTTGTTTCTGCTTTATTTATTTTGTTTTTTAGATTCCACATGTAAATGAGATCATATGGTACTTGTCTTCCTCCGTCTGACTTATGTCACTTAGCATAATACCCTCCAGATGGTCACAAATGGCAGTATGTCATTTTTTATGGCCAAGTAACATTCCATTGTTTGTGCAGATACCACATACCACATGTTCTTTACCCGATTGTCTGTTGATGGACGCTTAAGTTGTTTCCGCAATGCTGCATTGATCATGAGGGTGCCTGTATCTTTTCAAATTGGTGTTTTTGTATTCTTTTGAAAAATACGCAGAAGTAGAATTGCTGACTCCTATAGTAGTTGTATTTTTAATTTCTTCATGGGCCTCCATATTGTTTTCCACAGTGGCTACACCAGTCTGCATTCCCACCAGTAGTGCGTAAGGTTTCCTTTTCTCCACATCCTAGCCAACACTTATTGTTGATTTACTGATGACGACCATTCTGAAAGGTGTGAGGTGATACCTCTCTGTGGTTTTAATTTGCATTTCCCTGACGATTAAGAATATTGAGCATCTTTTCATATGTCTATGGCCACCTGTATGACCTCTTTTCAGAAGTGTCTATTCAGGTCCTCTGCCCATTTTTTAAATCAGATTGTGTGTGTGTGACGTTGTCCAGGTTTCTTATATACTTTGGATATTAACCCCTTGTCAGATGTATTATTGGCAATTATCTTCTTCAATTCAGTAGGTTGTCTTTTGGTTTGTTGATGGCTTTCATTAGGTAACTTCTAATTATAGCCCAGTGCTTTTCCTCTAAATGTTCAGGTTAAATAGATATTTCAGGAAGAAATGGTAGGCCTACCCTGTGGTTTCCTATATTTCTAAAAAATACTGTTAAACACTATGAGATCAGGGATGGAAGGATGGTGGGGGTGAGGGGGGGATATGCACATTTCATGCACAGCACAAGGCTTTTTCTCCCATGCTTCTTCTCTTTTTAAAGTTTATTTAGAGTTTATCATATTTGCAGAAGAACTGTGTCTGCTGTTCTGTATAAAAGATTGGTCTTGCTATAAATAATCATTTAGTTCCCGGAATTAGCAATCTATATATACCCCAGAATATGCAGCAACAAATGGAATTTACCACTGACCTTCAACTCCTTTGGGCCTGTTTTGGGTTGTAAATAGGGGTTAAAATTAGATGAGTTCTAAGAAAACATGATTTTTATTTGGTTGTTTTTATATGGTATTGGACAGAACGTTTTACAACTTGCAAGTGAATTCTTGGTTCATATTCAACTGGGTGTAGCCTGGTGCCTTGTTTTGAAGATGAAGAAGGCACTGTGTGCAGAGCAAGATGAAAATTTGTATAATGGACTCATTAAGGACCTTTCTCCGGACAAGAGACGAAGCAGTACAGGGCATGCTATGTTCTATGGGTGCCAATAGGGAATGACCCGACCATGACCTTCGCATGTAATTGAGTGAGAAGGCAAATCAATACTGCAAGTACTTTTATTTGAAACAGTCACATCAAATCTAGGAAATGCCACTTGAAATGTAGATACCGGATTGAGACTGTGAAAAAACACATCTGAACAAGTAGATCACAGAGAAAACTTACTACTTGCTGTTCATTTGCTGCAAGTAACAGAATCTCCCAAGGTTCTGTGATCTAATAAAACTTAAGTCATAAGGAAATAGATCTTTGAATTGATAAACCCATCAAAGTGGTAAACGTGTTCGTAAGCATTGCCCAAACTCTTAAGGAAACCTGACCCATATACATCAACAGTGTACAAATGGTAAAGGCCACTTGTGAAAGGTTCTTGCCATCGACATTTAATATAGGTCAGTCGGTGTGGATGGGCCTGGAGGTCACCATGCTAAGTGAAATAAGCCAGTCAGAGAAGGACAAGTACCGTATGATCTCACTCATGTGTGGAATCTGGTGAACAAGCTGAACTAACAAGCAAAACAGAGACAGACGCATAGATGGAGAGCAGATGACAGCAAGTGGGGGGGCGGGGGAGTCTAGGGGGTAGAGGGACTGAACAAAAAGGAAAAAGGATCATGGACATGGACGACAGGGTGGTAATGGCTGGGGGAGGGGATATAAGGGGACTCAGTGTTAATGGAAAAATATAATAAAGATTAAATTAAAAAATAATACAGATTAGTTCAACTAGTTAATAGCTATGTTGTGGTCTAATGGTAACATAGAAGTATTTATTTATACAAAAGATGCTTTGTGAAATAATGTTTTCTTAATGATTGTTACTTATGAGATTTTGTAGTGTTTTGGCCTTTTCAAACTTTCATTTTGTTCTTTGTACTTGTATGTGTTATTTCAGTCCATTCTAATAACATTATTCAATTTTTTACAAATTATAGAATAATATTTTTAAGAGGAAAAAAGTAAAGATTCACAAAGTAAATGTGCTAAGATACTTAACACTTGGTAATGTGGGGGAATTGAAAAATAACTAGTTTCTTCTTCAACTTTTTGTACTTTTAAAATCTCCAAAGCTTATACCCTGGCTGGTGTGGCTCAGTGCATCAAGTGCCGGCCTGCGAACCAAAGGGTCGCCAGTTCGATTCCCAGTCAGGGCACGTGCCTGGGTTGAGGGCCTGGTCCCCAGTTGGCGTGTGAGAGGCAACCACACATTGATGTTTCTCTCTGTCTCTTTCTCCCTCCCTTCCCCTCTCTCTAAAAATAAGTAAATAAATAAAGTCTTAAAAAAATAAAACAAAATCTCCAAAGCTTAGAGATAATGTTGCTTTATTCAGTGAAAAATAAAATTGAGGTATAGTACTTGTTTTAGAAGCTTAAAAGTATTATCCCTATGAAGGGATGTCAATAAAATATTCTGTGAAGAAGAGGCACTCTCGACCCTGGCTACACATTACCATTATCCAGGGCTTTTTTTTTTTTTTTAAGTGATTTGAGAGAGGGAGACAGACAGACAGACATTGATTTTTGTTGTGCCACATATTTGTGCGTTCATTGTGATAATCTTTTATGTGTCCTGATGGGGGATGGAACCTGCAACCTTCCTCAGGGGATCAAGACAACGCTGGAACCAATGGAGCTATTCAGCCAGGGCCATGCAAGGCATTTTTAAAAAATATCAATGCATGGGCCTCACCACTGACCCATTAAATTCAGAATATCTGGAAGATGATGAGCCGCAGTCATTGGTAATAAATTCCACAGCTGTTTCTGAGGTGTGGCCAGAGTGGTACACCTGATACAGATGAGGGCTTGAGCTGAAGATAAAAACTGAAGAATGGAATTGATTATCTTACTGACTTGGCCTTCATATATGCCCTACCATTTGCATCAGAAAAAAAATCAATTAAGGTTTTACTGGGAGGAAAAGAACTTGCAAAACTTAGTGATTTCTGATTCTGTGAGTTCTTCTAACCAGGACCACCAGCTCCACTGGGGCTGGGTGGGCTTGATGACATCAATTGCCAGACCCAGGCTTCTCCCCAAATGCCACCCCCCCCCACACACACACACACATTTCCTAGTGAACCCTCCAGGGCTGCTTCACTTGGCAGACGCTGTGGAGGGCAAGCCCTATTATGTCCCATAGGCCAAAGGAAGTCACAGGGCCAAAGCCAGATTCAAGGGGTGGAGAAACTTTCTTTACCTCTTGATGGGAAAGCTGCAAGGTCATGTTGAATGAAGGTGTGCATATGGCAGTGGGATGAATTCATGAGCATTTTTTTTTTGCAACACATAAAACTATGTTCTTTTTTAGTGAAGACATTTGATAAAGCCAGATAGTTACTGGGCCTTTAAAAAAATGTTTCTTCTACTTAATTTTGGGAATGCACATTTAACTTTCATTAGAAAAGAAATTTAACAGTAGTTAAGCCATTTCTAAAAATAGCTACCTACCCACAATGGTCACAGAAGCAACATTTAAAAAATGAAGAAAATACAGAAAATGACAAAGGTTAAAATAAAAAAGTCATTAATAAACTCAATACTCAGGTATTTTAGTATATTTCTTCCCCTTTCTGTTTTCATATAAAAGCAAATATTTTTACCTGCTTTCACTGCTTTTATGGCTGGCTCTCCTTATGTGACAGTATGTCATATTTTTCCATGTCATGAAGAATTCTTCACCATAATTTATAATTGCTTTGTAGCATGCCATTATTTGACTGTGCTGTGATTTATTTAGCAAAGCCTCAAATTATGGGCATTTACAGCATCTTACCAGTAATAATAGTTCATTGTTTTATGAGTAAAATTGGTACTTAATGATAACTGATACTTTTAAAGCACTTGCTATGTGCCCAAGCCCCATTCAGAGTGTTATAAGTACATTGTGCCTTTCACAGCTCCCTGAGGTACTGTCGTTACCCTCATTCAGAGACAGGGAAGCTGCGGGACAGAGAGGGCAGATGATCTGTCAGTGGGCTCGCTGCCAGTAATTGCAGGCACTTGAACCTCGAAACTGAGTATCAGAGTCTCTCCTCCTAACTTCTCTACTATGCTGCCTCTTAAATAGTAATTTACACATAGCTTCCTTAGGACAAATTTAATACTTGCAAAGTGTTGAGTCAAAGAATGCACACATAGATAAAGGTTCTGATGCAGAGTGTCCTATTGCTCCTCTAAAAGTTGCACCTGTTCATACTTGAACTGTCAGGTCTAAGACCCGCACTTCCCTCTTCCTTCTCCACCGATGGGTATTAGCATTTTCTAAGCCTTTGCCCGCAGACAGGTATAAAGGGGAGTGGGGCAAGGACTATAAGGGAAGTCTCTGTACCTCCTCAATTTTCTCTGTAAACCTATAACAGCTCTAAAGAAAAATATTATAAAGTCTATTTTAAGACTTTCTTTAAAAAGAAGGAAGGCTATTTTAGGATTTAAATTTTAGTAACTAGAATTCTTAACTAGTTTGAGCTTGTTTTCTTGTTTCTTTTTTTAACACTCACATATGCAATTAGAGTTTACAAAGGTACAAAACTTTGGGTAATAAACACTTAAAACTTCTTTTTCAAACATTCAATCAGAGCATGATCCACAAACTGTTTGATTACAAAGAAGTACAAAGGGTTACTAATTGTGGCAAAACATAAGAGGCAAGTCAAGGAAGGCAAGTACA
>VMDR010032664.1:0-11630 GCA_007922815.1 Macrotus californicus
ATATGAATCAAGTACTATTCCAAACAAGACAAACCTGATATAGAAGCTTTTTTTAATGTGGCAATGATTGCTATAATTACTGTGTAAATGATAATTATTTGACAAAACCCCAGAAGGGAAAACTGCTTAAGATGAGTACAACCAATTTTATCATAGATATGTTAAGTCTGCTGCACATCATTCAAAAGATCAAGATTTTTCAGGAGCTGAAATTTTTTTTTTTGGTAGGAATATAGTATTTACTGGGGTAGGCAAAAGTAGGTTCACAGTTGTAATACAAATAATACAATAATTAATAAATAATACAGGAATAAACTCTGTTTCACATACTTGCAACTGTAAACCTACTTTTGCCCATGCCTGTATCAGTTACAAAAGAAAATAATGGTAGCTTAGGTAGAGAAACCTGGCGAATTCCATCGTAAGAGATACTTTTGATCTAGATACCTTCTTCTATTCATCACAAATCTCGGCTTTCAACTGGTGAGCTCCATATCCATATATTCAACAGCTTTTATTTGTCATTCTGTTAGATAAGTATTTTCATAAGAATAAAACCAGCTACCATTACTAGCCTGTCTTCTATTTAGAAAGCTAACAGATTCAGTGCCTCACCTATGAGACAAGTGAAAAGATGACCATCATTTTCATTAATTAACTTATTTGCCTTTGAATATATTTTATCACTTCAAAATCTGAGGCAGAAGATCTTTGAAAAATAAAGTTAAAAAAATGAGACAGTTATACATTTTATAGCTTGGCTTTTATTTAATGCATTTATCTTCATTAAAAAAACTCACAGCCTTTAAAATTATTTACTCCTTTTCAAAGTTATAAAATACGTGTACTTTGAAGACGTAGAGTCACAGTAAGTATAAGAGCAAAAATCCTCACTTTAACGAGGCACAAACAGAGGCTCAGAGAAGTTAAATAACAGACACAGATAACTTAGTTGGTCAGGTTCAGAGTCCAGATTAGCCCCTGGTGTGTCTTGATTTTACAAGCTTACACCTCAAGTTCAAGGTAAAGAAAGACCTCACTGTTCTGAACCAAAGCTCCAAATACGCCAAAATTACATGGCCACTAGAGAGCTAATTAAGAAAAACTATGTTTAAATTATTTCCATGTTTTAGAGTCCCCCATCTCTCTGGACTCAGAAGGCAGTTGAAAGATGTGACCCTAGACATTTTTGTTTTCCCTGGAGAGGAAATGCACAGTTGGAAGAGAAGTTCACAAAAACACCTTTTCAGAAAGCAGCAATCGGGTTTCCATCTCTTTAAAGAAAGCTCTCTTGTCACTAGTCGATGGCACTTCATGCCCTGAAGTACTCATTTCGTTGACAGTTAACTCTCTTTTTAGTCTGCCCAACAGACCAGATTAAAAATGGTTTGAAATCAGAGGCCCTGTTTTTCATTTTGAACCCATCGCAGAGCCTGGCACCGGGAGACAGAGTGTGCGCCCAATAAATACTTGTTGAATGAAGTTACACTGAAAAGCAGGATGAAGTAAAGCCATCTTCCATCTGCCAAACACTTTGGTGTGCCTGTATGGGTAATTTTTTGTTCTTAGAAAGCCTTAATGTGAATAAAATCATTCCTTCGTGTGCATTTAAAATTCCACCGAAAGCAGTTTAAAACACCAGGCATGCCCTCTCAGAGATAGGCAGGCACAGTTCTGCATTCCTGAGAAGTGACAGTGACATTTCCGCATTGTTCAGAGCAGAGAGAAAGGTCAACCAAGAGTAGAAACAGACCCCGCAACCCAACCTGCCTTCTTTCTCTGGAACGTTCTCGGTGTGCCTCTGATCATTGAAGTTCTTTACAGGCAGTTTTCTAGAAACTGACCGTGTCCCTTTGGAGGAGGAAGAGGGAGGAAGGAGACGGAGGAGGGGAAGGTCTGAGCAAAGCATTCTTTCGGCAGCAGCGTCCACTTGGGGCCTTGGGGAGGCCGGGGTCACACGGCCCTCGGGGCAGCAGTGATCTACAACGTCTTGTTTGTGGTTTACAACCGCTCTTTAAAAATACTTTCCCTTTGGGACGGCCCCGAGCTTCTTCCTGTCACCCCACCCCCAGTGGCCCCAGGCAAAGACAAGCGCGGTTACGTGGGCAGGTTTTAGAGTAAACAGCACGCTCGGAGGATTACAATCGACCCGAGGCGAATTCGACCCTTTCCCTTCGCTGCCCTCAAATGACCCCTGACAGCAGCCCCTGATCTCCCTTCAAATGGAAAACCCACAGGCGCGCGCGCACGCACACACACACACACACACACACACACACAAACAAAAAACCCTAAGTCTTCCCTTCGGTTGCTACCCGCAATGACGTTTCCCCCTCGGGTCCCGCCCCTCAGGGGGCCTGGAATTTTAGGATTGGCCAAGAGCCTGGGCGACAGGGCCGCGATTGGGCGACGGGGAGCTGACTGACAGCGGGGGCGTCCGCCGCGCCCTCCCTCCCTGGTGTGCGAGTGTGTGTGTGCGCGGTGTTATGCCGGACAAGAGGGAGGCGACCGCAGCGGCGGAGGCTCTGTTTATTGTCCCTGTCGGTCTGAGGAAGCCAGGGCTGCAGCACGGCCTCCGAAGGCCGCCTTTGAGGCAGCAGCGGCAGGCGGCAACTGCGGGACGCGGAGCAGCCGGCCTTCACGGAGCGTGAGGAAGGACAAGGCGCCTCTGCGTCCTCGGGCTTCCGGGCCGAGCTCGCTGCCTGCACCTCCGGACCTCGGCCCCGCTGGCGGAGGCACCCGCAGGAGGACGAGGAGGAGGAACCACCGCTGCTCAGCTGCCGCCGGCGGTCTCCCGCTTCCTCCCCCGCCTTTTCCTCAGCGACAGCGCTAGGCCCGGGCGACGCAAGCGCTGAGCCTCGAGTTTGAGGGCGGCGGGCGGCGCGGCCTCCTCGGTGGTCTCGGTCGGGCGTCCTCCCCGGGTCTCGGCGATGGGGCGCGGGGGGCGGCGCCGCTAAGAGCACGGCGAGTGGAGCGGTCGGTGCGGAGCAGCGGGGCCGGGCGGCCCGCGAGGAGGCGGGAGCGGCGGCCGGGGCCTCGGGGCCTGTGAGCGGAGGCACCCGTCATGGCCAAGGCGGGCGGCGGTGGCGGCGCGGGAGCCGGCGGCAACGGGGCACTGACCTGGGTGGTGAGTGGCGGGCGCCTGGGGGTGGGGGTCCGGGCCGCGGCATTGTTCCCGGCCCGCGGCGGGGCAGGAATTCCGCAGGGGGAAGGGGGTGGGGTGGGAGGAAGGGGGGAGAGGGAAATCCGGTCCTCGGGACGCGCGCGGGGTCGGGGCTTCTTCCAGCACGGTCCCCCGCCCCCCGCCCCTTTTCTTTCTTCTCTTCACCTCCCGGAAGGCTCCGGCTGCGGGAGCGTAACGTGCACTTGAAACTTTGGGGGACGAACCCTGAACATGACACGGGGCCCCTGCTTTATCTTCCCCTCTGTGTCCCGTGCTCTTCCAGGGCGGTCGCGAACGAGAGGATAGGTATGGCACTGTGCATGTGTGTCTGCGTGGGTCAGCACTTTCTCCAAGTGCGGCGTGTGGAAACCCCGGAGAAAGGGGTGTGTGCGCGCGCGTGTGTGTGTGTGTGTGTGTGTGTGGAAAATGCAACCATTTCTGATGATCTAATCTCCCAGAGAATGGACTTGGCGGGGAATGTGTCTACGGCAATTGACACGTGAATTCCGAGAGTCTCATTCACTGGAAAGCGCGGTCGGGATGGCGGCTTCACGGCCGTTCGTGTTTGTCGGTTGTCCGTCTGTCAGGGCGGGATTGTTAAAAGGAGCGCTCACCTGCGTCAGCCCCGCGGGTGAGACGAGGCGGAGAGCCCTGGGGAGGTGACCGAACGTGACTTGTCCCGGAGTTAAAAGGACGTCGGCGCTCGCTTCCTGCTGGGAGGTCGTAGTGCAGGGGAGACCTGGAGAGATCCAGTTCCCACGGCAGATCGATAATTCACTTGCTCAGCAGAGAGTTCACATCGGGGTCACTTCCTACACAGAGGAGCCTCGCTCGGCCAGCGGACGGGGTACCCAGGAGAGAGAGGGAAAAGCATTTCGTTTCCCGGGACTTTTGGTAGACCCTCCCTTTTCCAAAACACCGAAGGAAGCTTCCATACTGGCGTTTTTATGACTTAATTCTTCATTTTCTCTTTGCTTGGGCGACGTTTGCGTGAGTTGAGTGGCCCTTCTGCTGTGCTGGCAAGAACGCCGTGTACAAAGCTTGTTGCTGATAGCAGGAAAACACGGGGACCGTTTATGTTTGTATGGCCAGGTGTTTTGCAAAATCACTCGCCAGGTTCTTACTGTTGAATCTCTCCAAAATTTGTGTGTTGTTCCGATAATGTAATATGAACAGACCAGAGGCCAGAGACGTGAAACGTCATCTGACGTTAATGGTCCATGTGGACATTTGGGGGAGGGGGGGGTGAATAAACAGCGAAAGAACGGTTTTTAAAGTTGGTGGCCCTTACCCCTGTTACTAAAATCAAACGCCTTCTAAAAACGGAATTAGTTTGCCAGATGGTTCTCATTCACTATTTGGAAGTGTTGAGGCCTGATCGGTGTTTTCTCTGAGGACCTCTGATTCTATCATGGTGAACATGTTGCTCCAAGATTGAATGGGTTGGCTTCAATGTTTGATGGCGATATTTAATTTATTATTTTACTTTGTAGACAATTAAGTGACCATTTTTTCTTTCAAGCTCAATAAGAAACTTTCATTTTATATGAGAAATTTTGTGAAATTTAGAGGGTCTCGTTCAATATCGGAAAAATTCGTTTGAAAGAAATCGATTTATTGATGAAAGATTTTTTTAATTATAAAACTACTAATATAGGAAATATAGTAAAATATGTAGAAAAAATATTTTCTTTCTGGATTATATCCTCTTGCTGAATTAGTTTATTAAAAGCATTAAACTCCGTAAGTTTACTGTATCATTTGATGCATGCTTTAAATTTAAGTCAGATTATATGAACATCATTATGTCCATAATATACACCGTTGATCATAGACTTGTTTGACTTTGTGGGAATGATAAAGTGAGGTGATTATGAACATGGATTTTGAGGTCAGACTGATGTATTGAATTGGCCAAAAAGTTCATTTAGTTTTTTCTGTATAATGACTCTAGTAGTACTTAGTTACCTTTAACTTCTTTCGGAACAGTTTTGTTACATTGTATTATGACAGCTCTCATATCAGTATGCATTTAAAAAAAAACTATCAAAATCGGTGAATTTTTGTGCAGCCATTTTAATATTGAAGGTGGAAGAAAATATGCAACGTTACCAGTGTATTATGCTTTAGCCTTTCAAGAAAGGTAAAAATGCAGCTGAAAGGCAAAAAAAGATTTGTGGAGTGTATGGAGAAGGTGCTGAGATTGATCAAACGTGTCAAAAGTGGTTTGTGAAGTTTCTTTGTACTATTGACATTTTGGCCAAAAAATTCTTTGCTGTGGGGCTGTCTGCATTAGAAGATGTTTAGCAGCAGCCTTGGCCTGTACCCACTAGAAGCCAGTAGCGGGAGATAGCCAACATACTCAAAATATCCAAATCAATAAAGTTATTGGTAAAAATGAAAAAAAAATGTGTCTTTTATTTTAAGGAAAAACTTAATGGGCTTTTTGGCCAACCCAGTAGATTCAGATCCTGTCTAACAGGAGTGCACAAGGAACTTAATGTTTTTAAGCTTGTTTTCTCATCTGTGAAATAAGGTTGCTTTGAAAATTGAGATAACATGTGGCACAGCCCTGGTCTTAAATGTTTGTTTTTATTGGTGAAGTTCAAGACGTGCACAATCAGAATGATAAAATTGTTTTATATAAAATATCTTTAAGCCAGGGTGAAAGCAGATTATTCCTTTGCAAAGAGTTCAGGGGTTTGCTGCAGTGGCGGTGATCTGTGTCTGAGGAGGATAACTTTGTCTGCTATGTTGAAATCGGTGTTATGTTGCCACCTGCTTGTGGGTAACAGGAAGAAGTAAAAATGGAATTGGTCTCTGATATCATTATTTTGGGAATGCCATGTGTTGCTGGTATTGACTTCTGTTTAGTTGGATGCCAGCATGTGGTGTTCACAGTGTCACTGCGCAAAAGTTTACATTATAATATCTGAAACCACAAAGTGCTTTAAGATTAACATTAACTTCTTAATAGTGTATTTGGTTTGTGTTGGATTTGCAGAGTCTAAAATTTAAAAAGGTGAAAAATATAAATCCAGTAAAACTGTTTTGAGTTAAAATAACTATGAAGGCTTCTCTGAAGGAAGCAGAATTTCTTGAATTAGCTTATAGTTTGTAAAGCTTTGATTATTAGACCTTAATAGTTTATTGGATATTTTACTCCAGTCATTTATCAGCTTTAAGTGGTTGTAAAAAATAAATTTGTGAAAATATAAGAATATAGGTAATCACTATGTGAATATTGATTTTTCCCAGTAACACCCTAATTTAGTAGGTTAAAAATATTGTAATAGAAAAATATTCGGCATATAAAAAAGTGGTGGCCAGAAAAGTATAAGGACTTTCTTTGTATCATCAATCTTCAGCAATCATCAATTCAAGGTCACCCACTTTTCTCATTATTTTGAAGTAAAGCAAATCTTCTAATTATATCACTTTATCTGTAAATATTTCAATATTTAAATCTAAAACAGATGCCTCTTTAAAAAAATTAAACCACAATTAAGTTCAGTATTTATAGAGTAAAATTTTATGACATAAAACAAAATTTTTTTTGACTGGAAACATGGCTGTATGTGAAAATATTGTTTAAAGACTTGTTTTTATTTTTATTTAAATTTTATTTATTTATTCTTAGAGAGAGGGGAAGGGAGGGAGAAGGAGGGAGGGAAACATTGGTTGGTTGCCTCTAGCATGGCCCCCAGCCAGGGACCTGGCTCACAGCTCAGGCATGTGCCCTGACTGGGAATCAAACCAGTGACCTTTTGGTTTCCAGGCCAGCATTCAATCCACTGAGCCACAGCAACCAGTGCTAAAGATTTGTTTTAGTGACTCATTTTTGCAAGTCTAAACTGCTCAAACAGATTTTCAAAGGCAATTTTTTTTCATAAATTATATGCCCTCCCAAACAAAATACATTTTGGATAGTTCTCATAGTTAGATTTATCTCTTTATAGTCTCCTGCACGTAATGTTTATTTTGGTCATTTTGCCTTCGTATGCTTACCTTTCATCACAAATGCCTCTCTTGCTCCTCTTTACCAGTCTAAATCTTAATTACTCATCAAAGGCTACTTGAGAGTCTCACCAACATTTTATCCTCCAATTTATACTCCTCTTTTTCTGTTACTCTTATGGATCATAAAATGTAAATGTCTTTCTTTTTAATGTAATTTTCACATGTGGTACTTTTGTCTTAACAATTAGATTATAAACTCCTGAAGTTAGAGATCATATATTTTACTTGTTTATATCCTTTTTAGCAGGAGTCTCCAACTACTGGGCCATGGACCGGTACCGGTACCGCCACCTGTTAGGAACCAGGCCTCAAGCAAAGCTCACCTAAGCTCTACCTGCTGGTCTGCAGTGCCAAAAAGTTTGGGGACTGCTGCTTCATAGTGTCTAGCAAAGTGCTGGATAAATAATCCGACCTCAGTTATTAACAAATTGGATAGTTAGTATGTAATTAGCTTCCTGAAAACTCTTTTTTCGTTATCAGGACAAGTGGTCAAGTAGCAATATTCTTTAGATACATTCTCCAATAACATAGTAGCAGTATTTAGAAACAGTTTATTCCATATATTTTATTTTTTTTAAATAATTTTTAATTTTTTGTTGTTATCCTATTATAGTTGTCCCAGTTTTTCCCCCTTTGCCCTCCTCTGCGTACTCCCCCCAACAAAACAGTCAGTCCCCACACTGTTGTCCATGTCCATGGGCCATTCTTTGACTAGTCCCTTCCCCTTCTTTCCACCATTTTCCTCCTACTCCCTAGAAACAGTTTTTATAAATTGTGCTAGGTTTTCTGAGTAGAAGTGTGTTTACCTTCATGGTTTCAGATCTGTTTGATACTTAGATGGTAGCAACAGTTACATTTTACTAAGTATGTTTTTTTTAAAAATAAGTCTCTTATTTTTTAAAAATTAAATCTTAATACAAGTATGACCCCATTTAAAAGAAAAAGTTTAATTGTTCCCATTTGCAGAGAAGGAAACAGGGTCCTAGAGATTAGGTAACAAACTATTAGGGCATGGCTAAGGCAAAGGTGGGTTTTAAACCAGGGTTATGTTCTTAACCATTATTTATTCTTTTCCCCTTCTCCATTTGAAAATATTAAAAACTAAAACAACTCATCTTTTATACCTTAATGTGACAACATAAACAAAGCATCTTGGGACATACCTATCTCTCTTCTACTAACCTATTTCATTCACACAAAAAACTAGGAAGTACATTTCCTTTTCAAGGTATATAAATTTTGTAATGCTCTTTAAGAGTATGGGCTATGAAATCACATCATCTGGTTTTATAATTCAGCCTCTTTAAGTACTAGCTTTGTTAGCTTTAGGAAAACACCTAACTTCTCCAGACCTTAGTTTCCTCATTCAAGAGAATCATAGCAATGGTTTCAACTTTATGGTGCTCTTGTTAGGATTGAGATTATTTATATAATTCCCATAATGCTTGGCACATAGTAAGCTCTCAGATGGGTACACGTACATACACACACACATTTTCCTTTTCTTTTTATAGGAAGATTTCCTGACTTTTAATTTATCTATCTATCTATCTATCTATCTATCTATCTATTTATTTATTTATGTATAGAGGGGAAGGGAGAAAGAGAGGAAGAGAAACATCAGTTTGTGGTTGCCTCTCACATGCCCCACCAGGGACCCAGCCTGCAACCCAGGCATGTGCCCTAGACCGGGAATCAAATCTGTGACCCTTTGGTTCACAGGCCAGCACTCAACCACTGAGCCACACCAGCCAGGGCCATTTTTTTTTTTTTAATCCAGTGATAGCCTTTTTCATTTCTTTTGTCTCAGAGAAAGTGTACTTTTTATATTGAGCAATAATCACTACAATAACTCTAGTTTAACATCTATCACCACACATAGAGAACCTTAAAGACCCACTCTCAGCAACTTTCACATATACAATACAATGTTATTAACTACAGTCACCATGCTGTATGTTATACCTCCAGGACTTACTTATTTTGACCGCCTTTACCCTTCTCCCCACCCCCACCTCTGGCAACCCTGAGTCTCTTCTTTGTATATATGAGTTTGCTTTTTTGTATTTGTTTTGATTTATTTTAGATTCTTTGTAAGTGAAATCATATAGTATCTGCTTTTCTCAGGCTTATTTTATTTAGCATAATGACTTCAGGGTCCATCCATATTGTCACAAATGGCAAGATTTCCTTTTTTTATGGCTGAATTATATTCCTGTATGTGTGTGTATGAGTCACATTTTCTGTATATATTCATCCATGGATGAACACTTCAGGTTGTTTCCATGTCTTGGCTATTGTAAATAATGCTGTAGTGAGCATGGGGGAACATACATCTTTTCAAGTTATTGTTTTCATATTTTTGAGATAAATACCCAGAAGTGAAATTGGTGGGTTATATGGTAGCTCTATTTTTAATTTTTAGAAGACTCTCCATACTGTTTTTCATAGTGGCTGCACCAACTTACATTCCCACCAATGGCGCACAAGTATTTCCTTTTCTCTACATCCTCACCAAACTTGTTATTTCTTTAAAAAAATATATATTTGTGTGTGTGTGTGTGTGTATATATTTAGAGAGAAGGGAAGGTAGGGAGAAAGAGAGGAAGGAATTGGTTGCCTCTTGCACATGCTCCAACTGGGGACCAGGCACACAACCTAGACACATGCCCTAACTGAATTTGAACCTGATCGGATTTGAACTAATGACCTTTTGCTCTGCTGTATAATGCCCAGCCGTGCATCCTCACTGTTGATAATAGCCTTCCAACAGGTGTGAGGTGATATCATTATGGTTTTGGTTTGCATTTTCATGGTGCTTAGTGATGCTCAGCACCTTTTCATGTACCTGTTGTCCATCTGTATGTTTTAGGAAAATATTCAGATTCTCTGCTCATTTTTTAAAACAAATTGGTTTTTATTGGTGCTATGTATCAGATACATGATTTGCAAATATTTTCTCCCATTTGATAGGTTGCCTTTCATTTTGTTGATGGTTTCTTTTGCTGTTTAGAGAGAAGCTTTTTGTTTGATGTAGTCTCACTTGTTTATTTTTGCTTTTGTTGCCTTTGCTTTTGGTGTCAGATCCTAAAAATTGCCACCAACAGTGATGTCAGGGAGCTTATCATCTATGTTTTCTAACAGTTTTATGGTTTCAAGTCTTACATTCAAGTTTTAATCCATTTTGAGTTGATTTTTGTTTGATTTCTGTGAAAAAATGCCATTGGAATTTTGATAGAGATTGCATTGAATCTGTAAGATTGCTTTGGGTAGTGTGGACATTTTAACAATATGAATTCTTCCAGTCCGTGATCATAGAATACCTTTCCGTGTATTTGTCTTCTTCAGTTTCTTTCATCAATGTCTTGTAATTTTCAGTGCAGAGGTTTTCACCTTCTTGTTTGAATTTATTCCTAGGTATTTTATTCTTTTTGATGCAGTTGTATATTGGATTGTTTTCTTAATTTCTTTCAAACAGTTTGTTATTAAAGTACAGAAAAAACATTTTTGTATATTGCTATTCTGCAACTTTACTGAATTCATTTGTTCTAATAGTTTTTTGGTTGAGTCTTTAGGATTTTCTATATATATGTCATCTGCAAATAGTGATAGCTTTAATTCTTTTCAGATTTAGATGCATTTTACAGAAGTGTATTTTTTTTAAATTTTCACAGTGGACATTTAGCATTTCTTGTGATCTTAAGTATCCCTCATCTTCCACATTTCTTCTTGTCCCTGTCTTTGGGAGGACATTTCTGGAGGAGCATAGTTGGAAGACAAATTGATAGTTTTTGTTTCCATTAATGGTGGGTAGATAACATGACTCTTTCTGTTGTTACATAGGTGAAGTGTGGCTAAAATAGACATCAAGCATGGCAACCTTGAGGGGGAAAAAGGGAAGAGATGACACAAAAGGATGATACGAAGTGAAGGGATCCGTAGAAGAGAAGAGACTTGTTGCTAAAGCTTTTGCTAATCCCACTCTTGTTTGCTTGGGGATGATGAGATTTTGTGCTGATTATGTGAATGAGTGGCTCAGTTCATTTTTAGCACCAACTGGCAGACCATCTCCTTTCCCCTCTTTGGCAGCAGTTCATTTTTCTATAGAAAAACAGGAACTGTGGATGATTGCCCCAAATTGCTGTATTTTAAGTGACAACTCTGTGTAAGAAAAGTCTTTCTTTTTACAAAATAATCTTGGTATATACTCATTCTAAAATAAGGAGTTTGTTTTATTGGAATGTTTTTCTTTTCTGGGGGCTGAGAAGTATTCTTGATAGAAGTTGAGTCTTGGATAAGTATGAAATCTACATTCTTTTACTACTAGGAGTTAGTATTGCAAAAGTGCTATAAAGTAGATTAATATTTAAAATAGATGTTCTATATTATTTTGATGCTTTTGTTATAATTTAAATGTCCCATAATGTATTGCTTAACTTGACAGCCA
>VMDR010032665.1:0-11630 GCA_007922815.1 Macrotus californicus
TAGAATACAACTGACACTGTGCATTTTCTTATATAATTATTTAAACATATTTTAATTGTCCAATCTGATTTAGTTATCCAATCAAAATAAATTATTAAAATATGGTATTAAGTGAAGTATTTTCTGCCATTAGATGTACATTTATTTGGATTTAATTTTCATGAAATGCTCAATCATTTTAAACCTGTGAACTATCAAGTGTCTTGTGTGTCTTCTATGTTGCTGATTGCTTTAAGAAACATTATGATCTTTATCCAAGAAGGAATCTATAATCGAGATAAGGAATCTAAAAAGATGCAGATATAAGCAATTAATATCATGTAATAATGCATTTTGGTAAAGCTTAAAACACACCAAAAATATCAGTTTACCAACACACATATGAGCATAAATTTATGTAAAGAAAGCATATTTAAATAACTAAAGTGAGTGAACTTTTCACAGTTTCCAACTGCCAGTTCTGAAACAACTGAAATCTAAACATGGGATAGGGCAGCACATACCCGTGCCCTCTGTGTGTCCTAGGTCTTGTTTGAACAAAATGCTGTAGACTGGGTGGGTGGCTTATAAACAATAAGCATTTATTTCTGACAGTTCCAGAGGTTGACAGTTCAAGATCTAGGTGCTGGCATGGTTAGGTTCAGGTGAGGGGTCTCTTCTGGGTTGCAGACTGTTGACCTACAGTTGTACCCTCCCATGACAGGGAGCCAGCAAGCGAGCTCTCTGACCTCTTGTTAAAAATCTCATTTCTAAGGGCTCTACCCTGCTGAACTAATTAACTCCCAAAGGCCCCACTTCCAAATATTATCACACTGGGGACAAATTTTAACATTGTCACAGGTGGGCACAGGTAACCAGGTTCTTGGTGATTGTGGACAAAGAATTGAACCAAACACACAGAGTTTGTAGCAGAAAGAGGGAGAGCAGATTTATTAAACGACAGTACACGCCACAGAACATGGGAGTGGACCAACATTGGGCAAAGGTTGGCCTCAGGGGCTGGGGGGATTTTATTCCTATAGAACAGGTATTTCCTGGATAGTTTTGGTGCACTTTTATTGAGCATGTACAAGTAGTTAAATTACTTTAAAGCTACTGCACACGTGGTCTCTCATGATTTTCTTTGATTAGCCAACAGAGAAGGGGGTGTCACACAATGTTAATTTATTATAATGAAGTGTAGGGGTCATGTAGCATCTTTGGCATAAGTGCATTCGTGATTGACCATGATTCAGTGCTTTTCTAGAAAGCGGGGACAGCAGGTCTTAGAACAGTGTCTTTGTCCTGTATCAGTGTCCTTTATCTTAGCCCTGGGGCGCCTCCTGAATTTCCTCCTTCCTATGTCCTGCCTCAGTTTCACCGGTATCTAATATTAAATGTGTATAGGTGAAGAACGGGGAGAAAGGCTTTATCTTGATTTAGATTTAGAACGGAGACAAAATAACCATTTTCTTTTACAAAGTAGATTGACTCTGCCATCAATTTCCCCACGGAGGATCCATAATCTTCATTTTAAAAAATTGGTAGCCATACTATTTATGAAGTGCTGTGTGCTCAAAGCCTTGAAGAAATGTTCTGTGTTATGATTAGCCTAAGACATCTATCCTGGAGTGTTTCACCATTTTCTAGCTTTGTGATTACCTCTTCCTACTAGGTATCTGATGAACTGAATGAAAAAGACAGCTCTAAGTTCCAGCAAACTCACAGGGAAGGTTTTAAGAGCATTAAAAAATAATTTAAGATGCCAGTATTCAAAATGTTTCACAGCTGGCCTATTTAATGTCTTCACTAAGTGCTTATGTATAAGGCTTAAAGCAGATCAACAAAGGGACGCCATTATATGAAATGGCACTCATAATTTAAAAAAAAAAAATCGAAACTCTGCCTCCAAATCGCTCTGACTTTCAATGGCGGTTGTGGCATTTCTCATCAGGAAGTCATTTTTCTTCTTTTCAGTTGGTGAAACGGCATCTGGGTTAAAAGAAAGCAGAAATTTTTTCAATCCCCTAAATAAACTTCCAAAAATGACAGATAGTGAGTAGCATGCTACCTTGAAATTGTTACGTAAATTAGGCAGATTAACCTGATTTCTTACAGCCCTAAAACAGCGTACCTCTGTCTTGTCCCTATTGAGACTTTTACGTGAGTCCTAGGGACAGTGAGTCAGCAGCTAGTCCGTTGTCACTAAATGATGTTTTTCCTCCCCTTTGGAAGATGTTAACCTAAAAATTAAAGGCCAAAGTGAGAAGCAACAAGCATTTAGTTGAGATTAAAAAAAAAAAAAAGAATAGCTGTTTGGAAAGCACTGATGCGGGTAGAAACTCAGTGTTCTAATTAAGGGGTAATACTAACTCTAAAGAATATCTTTAACTTTAGTCCTTTGAGAGTCAAGATGTCTGCTTTCCTGTTAGTCTTGCAAACAGTTGTTTGGAAAACAAGGTTGCCATGGCTCAGTCCAAAAGCTATTTTGCCCAGTTCAAACATCCCACAGATTTGAGGAATAAGATGAGCAAGGCAGTTCCTCTGGCATGGGTGACCTAGCTGTTTTGAAATGGCAACTTTTTACATTGATAAGATCAACGTTTAAAATCCTCCCTAGCTAATGCAGAAACAATAATGACATGCCTTCTCAAAAATAACCTTCATTATCAAAATAATAGTTTGTAACTTAGATAACGCATTCCTATGACAGGAAATCAGATTTGTGTTTGAGGGCCAAGATGGGAACAAACATAAACATCAACGCTTAATGAAGCAAGTATTTCTGCATATTTTCCCTGATATAGTCTAGGCCAGGATGCATTTTGTATTAGAACTACTTATGATCTCAGTTTTCTCCTTTGCTGAGGTTTCAGGCTACTCTGTAGAATTTTAAAAGCTCATTGAATTTTATTACATTATAAATCAAGTAGAAACCTCATTATGCATATTTTGAGGGTTGTTCTGGTACTCTGGAAATATATCTGGCTCTCATTCATCCTCACAATAACCAAAACTTTAAGTAGAAAGAATGTGGTTTCTCTTGGCCACTAATTCCTATGACTTGCCCAATGAACAAGAATTTAGGCAGCAATCACAAAAAGGAACTTCTTGTGTAATGTTCATGTCTGTGCTATCCCCTTTGCATTTCCTCTCTCCTGATTGTTAACCTATTTAATGCTTTCTCTCTTTTTTCCCTTTTAACAGATAATGCTTGGCCTTAGTGAGTGTTCAGTAAATGTTAATTCCTTCACCACACTAGCCTTCATTGGACTAATTTATTAGTCTATACAGCTTATTCTCACCAGCTTGTTATTTAAAACACCTTTAAACAAGCTGTAATTTGAAAGCAAAATTATAAATCTTCTTCTGTTTTAAAACAATTATCAGTAGTTAATAATGCTATTAAAATTCTTGTTACTTTTCCTCTGTCAGGAACAAGTTATACAGGGAATGTGGGGGGTTTGTTTATGCATGCAGTCTCCAATCCTTGACTGGGTTAGCTTCATGGGTGAGTGGAGCCATCTCCTTTTTTGTTTGGGTTCAGTGGGTTTTCTCTGGGATCGGAGGAATAAATAGGAAACTAGGAGGAACTTGGAGGCAAAGTAGGTGCAGAAACAATGACCCCCGTGATGAACTAACATCTGGATTGTACAGAAAACCAGTCTATTGTAGGTAAGCAATTAAGTCTGAAAGGAAAGGAGGGATGTTGGGGTGCTCAGACTGTGGGAACTGGGCTAAGGTGTCTGATCATTGAAGAGAACCAGCAGAAAAATGAAATAGGAAATCACAGGAAATGGACTCAGCAGCAGGGAAAATGCCCCTATAGGACAGAGGTAGCCACAAGGGACACTGCCCCCTGATAGGGTAAGGGCAGGGATTCTTAGGGAATCGATGCCAAAGGGAAAGAGCAGGTCCTACAAAGAACCCCATGTCTAATGTGACTACATTCTGTCTTACCAAAGAAAGTGTCTGATCACAAAGCCATTTTTTCCTAATAAACAGTCACCTTTCACATGTTCAAAAATGTTAACAGTTTTCGTAATAAATGACATGCTCACTTTATACAATACCCAAGAGATATGTATGAGGAGACTTCTGCTTAATAGGCTATGAAATTGCTTATGTCCTAAGAAAAAAATATGATACACTGAAGTAAGAATAACATGTTATGTTGATTGAATACATGAAGACTATTTCTATAGACTTCATAAGTTAAAAGAGATGGAAGTGCAGGGGAGGAGTAGCTTTCCTCTACCTCAAGGTTCTTTGGGCTGGACATGAAACAGATTAACAAGGGAAAATAATCAAATTTAATACATGGGAATCCCACAACATGAGGAGTTCAGAGACAGAAAGGGGCAACGGGTGTATAAGACTTTCTGAGCTAGGGATGAGGTATCACGGCTTGGGGCTTCAGAGGTAATTGTAGGGAGAGCGCGTATTCAATAATCATCAGTGGACACTGCCATGGCGCTAGGTACAAAGTCATTTCTGGTTTTAACACTTATCTTGGGCCAAGCTTCTACTTTAAATTCTTCGAGCTATTTAAGGGGGTGGAGGTGGGGGATGGACAGAAGTCTCTCTGGAGCCGGCATGGTCTCTTTTGCCTTTAGCGTAAAATAACCGGCATGCCTTTGAGGCACATCTTGGGTATGTGCCTTCCTTCTGAACCCCTATAATGGCATCTTTTAAAAGTCAGCATAGGTTAAAAATTAAGTGTTTTTTTTTTTTTTTCTGGAGCTGCACTGGACAGTTTAAGGCTCAATTTTCTAGCATTTATTATTTGTATGACCTTTGGCAAATTATATAATATCCTTTTTTTCTCATTTTCTCATCTGTGGTACAGAGGTAATAATAGTATCTACTTCATACAGCTCTAGTGTCAATTAAATGACTCATTAAAAAAAGTGTGCTTATAGCAATGTGGCTATATGCTGTCAAAGTGGTTCCCCTCTGGCTCCAGGAAATTGGCTACCGACAGATTTCCAGGTGTTCTTTGATCTGCTGCATTAAAGTTTGTCTGCAGGAGAAATTGGTAATAAACTGAGTCAGACTTTTAAACAGTATTGCCTAAGACTGTCTAAAGCACTTTTCAGATGTAAAGTGTCACTAACCTGCATCCATTTTTCAGTTTTTCATATCATTTAATAATTTAGATTACTATTTTAAAACTCAATTTATTCCTCATTTTATTTTTTAAGTTATATTGTATTGATTATGCTGTTACAGTTGTCCCAATTTTTCCCCCTTTGCCCCCCTCCACCCAGCATCCCCCACTGCCTCAGGCAATCCCCCCACACAGTGTTCATGTCCATGGGTCATGCACATAGTGTACTGTACTTTACACCCCCAGGGCTATTCTGCAACTTCCTATTTGTACTTCTTAATCCCCTCACCTCCTCATCCATTCCCCCACATCCCTCCCATCTGGCAACCATCAAAACACTCTCCCTATCCGTGATCCTGTCTTTGTTCTTCTTGTTTGTTTAGTTTTTTAGATTCAATTGTTGATAGATGTGTATTTACTGTCATTATATTCTTAGTTTTGATCTTCTTTTTCTTAAATGAGTCCTTTTAACATTTTATTTAATAATGGTTTGGTGATGATGAACTCTTTTAGTTTTTTCTTGTCTGGGAAGCTCTTTATCTGCCCTTCAATTCTAAATGATATCTTTTCTGGTAGAGCAGTCTTAGCTATAGGTTCCTGGTTTTCATAAGTTTGAATGTTTCTTGCCACTCCCATCTAGCCTGCAATACTTCTTTTGAAAAATCAGCTGACATTCTTATGGGGACTCCCCTGCAGGTAACTAACTGCTTTTCTCTTGTTGTTTTTAAGATTTTCTCTTTATCTTTACCTTTGGCATTTTAATTATGATGTGTCTTGGAGTGGGCCTTTTTGCATCCATTTTTGGGGGGACTCTCTGTGCTTCCTGGACTTGCATGTCTATTTCTTTTGGGCTGGACATGAGACAGATTAACAAGGGAAAATAATCAAATTTAATGCATGGGAATCCCACACAGGAAGTTTGGGAAATTAGGGAAGTTTTCTTTCATTATTTTTTCAAATAGATTTCTAATTTATCTTTATCTTCTCCTTCTGACACCCGTCTGATGCAAATGTTAGCATGCTTGAAATTTTCCCAGGGTCTGCATACTTTATCCTCATTTTTTTGGATTGTTTTTTCTTTTCTTTGTTCTGAGTGGTTGTTTTTGCTTCCTCACGTTCCATATCATTGATTTGATTCCTGGATTCATCCACTCTACTGGTTCCCTCTAAATTCTTCATTTCAATTACTGTATCCTTCATTTCTGACTGGATCTTTTTTATGTTGTTGAGGTTCTCACTAAGTTCCTTGAGCATCCTTATAACTACTGTTTTGAACTCTGTACTTATCTCCATTTTGTTTAGCTTTTTCTGGAGCTTTGATCTGTTTTTTTCATTTGGGCCATGTTTCTTTGTCTCCTCATTTTGGCAGCCTCCCTGTCTTTGTTTCTATGTATGAGGTAGAGCTGCTATGACTCCCTGTCTTGGTAGCATGCTCTAATGTAGTAGAAGTCTTATAGGGTCCAGTAGCACAGCCTCCCCTAACACCCAAGCTGGGTGTTCAAAGTGTGCTTTTCATGCAGGCTGAGTACACTTTCCTCTTGTAGTTAAACCTTGATTACTGTCGGCAGGTCAATGGGAGGGATATACCCAGGCCAGTCAGCTTTAAGGACTAGCTGTGACCACTGACCACCAACCTCCACCTTCTGTGGAGGATCAGCTGTGCAGGGGCAGGGAAGTGGTGTTCCAACATGGTCTGTAGCTCTCCACTGGGTGCACAGGCTCCGGGGTTTCCCACGTGGTGCAGGCCAAGGTCAGCCCCTTTCTGTGTTTCGCCCAGGGCCACCTTGCCTGAACTACAAAGCAATTTGAGCTAGCTGCTACTTGTGCCAGAGTTGGAGATTCCCAGGCAAAGCCAAGCCAGGAATCTAGGCTGGTTGCTGCTAGTGTCAGGCTGGGGCCACTTAGCAAGAGTTAAGGAGTCTGAGGGCTCACTGAGGTTAGCTATTGCTTGTTTGAGAAGAATTATGAAGCTGTGAAGCATGAGCCAAGACAAGCCATTCATATGAGAAGGCAGCTTGGGTGGGCCCATAAGTAGAGTGGGAAGGAGTCTCTGGGTATCTCCAGGGTGGGGTTAACAGTGTTTGCCAGGTTGGTGGAGTCTCAGATATGGTACCAGCCTGCCGGCTCTGTGGCTCCTTGTAGAGGGGACTTCAGAAAAGGGACAATGGCCTCTTCCTACCCTTCTGTCTGGGAGAAAGCTGCCTTCAGCTCACACCTTGATGCCAGACACTTTGGTTTCCCCTGTGTGCCACTGTTGCATTTCAAGCTCCTACCTCAGTACTGCAGCTCAGAGGGAGTGAGTTTGAGAAAGTCTGTGTGTGTGGGTTCTTTAGGAGGAACTACTTGGGACTCTAGAAGTTTCTTCCACTGACTCAATCCTGGCTGGTTTTTGCAACCAGAAGTTATGGGGACTTATCTTGCCGGCACTAGGACCCTGGGCTGCGTCAGCTGGTGTAGGGCTGGGACTCCTTGCTCCCAAGATATTCCTCCCAAATTTTTATCCACCACAAATGATACTGGGTCCATCCTGTTCCACATCCACCCCTACTACCAGTCTTGATGGATGTGTTTTTTTTTTAATTCTGTAGTTATCAGACTTCCATTCAGCTTGGTTTCTGATGGTTCTGAATGTTGGTTGTTCTATAATTTAATTGTAATTTTGATGTGATTGTGTGAGGAGGTGAGCAGTGTTATGCCATCATCCTGATGGAAGTCCATCAGTAGTTTTTCCCATTTAAGAATAATTCCTTTTCTCTCTCATCATCAAAATGTTTTCTAGAGGACTTTATCTTTAATGATGTAATATGGAACTTTTTTCATATTTTATTTTACACAACATAAAATCATTCTGTATACTTATTTATCCATTCCTTCATCTCTTGCTGTTTTTTTCTATATGCCCTTCTTTCTGTATCTAGCCAAGTCAATTAGTACTAAATCTTTCTTAAAACAAATCTTTTAAATTTTCTTGATAATATGAATCTATTTCAGGAACATACAGATTACATTTCTCTATGTTTTACATTTTTTTTCATTCTATAATTATTTCTGCAATTCATCAGGAAAGCTACCTGATGAGTCTAATAACATTGCTTAGTCTCTTGGAGCTCAAAGGTAATACTATAAAATGTATTCTTTAATGTGTTCAGTACTCTTGAACCCTAGCCAAACCTTTCAAGATTTTGTGAATTTTTCAAGCCCTTCATGACCTCATATATTATTGCATTTAGATGTTCTCCAAGATATTGTTATAAATCACTTCACTATTCCAGTCTCCTTTCCAGTAATATATAACATATATGGAGATATATGTAGCAACTGGATATTACTAAACTAACACTAGACTTCAGAGTTCTTAAATTACACTTGCTTAACCATGCTTAATAAAAAAAATAATCTCTTAGCTCATATTTTATAGCAATTACTGGCAATAACAAATATTGGTACCATTGAAGACAGTCCTCATTGTTAGAACTACCTTCTCCTCATTTATTCTTCCAGTCTCCTTGGCCTTTCTTGAACACACAGAGCATGCTCCTCCCTTTTCCTTATTTGCCTTAGCTGCCTTCTCGGACCACGACATTCTTCCCCCAATTCATGTAGTTGCTACTTCCTGCCCTTCAAAAATGTATTCAGATGTTACTTTCTCAAATTCCCCTACTCTGCCCAATTTAAAATGCCCTCCACATCATATGCTCTTTTCCCACTATTTGGCTCTCTTTATTCCACCGCATTTATTCCATTCTAATACATAATATTTACCTATTTGTATGTTTATTATTGACATCTGCCCACCCCAGCCAGTAGGTATGGGCCAGGAAGCAGAGATGTGTGTTTCACTCACCAGTGTATTCCTAGATTTTAGGCGAGAATTCAGCACACTTTTTCTGTAAAAGGCCAGAAATGTAAATGACGGGTATGACTATGTTCCAATAAAATGGTACTCTCCAAAACAGACTGTAGCATAAAATTGACTGCAGTTTGCTGTTATTGTTTGACACATAGTTCTTCATAAACATTTGTTGAATGAATTAAATACATGTATTGAAATTAAACACATTAAAAATGTGAGCATAAGTTACCTAACAAGTTTACCTCTTCTTTCACGGTAAAATTAATAGTAATGTCTTCTCAACTGAAATATTTAGTCTGGCCTTACTGCCCATCTTAAACAAAAGAGCTCCTCATTCCGTTACAATTAAAATGTATTCTTATATATGACAGATAGCAGTGGTGCACAGGGTACAAGAGAGAAAGTAGAATCATAATGAGCAGTCAGTGGCTTCCCTGGGTCAGAGGACAGCAAAACCCTGAGTTCAAGATTAGAATTAAGTACCTTGGTTAGTATTTACTTTTAAATTTAATCCCTAACAGCACAGTATTTCTTCAGCATTTTAAGAAATCATGTCTTCTATAGTGTATACTATTCTTTCTTATTCAACAGTGAGAGTGAGGTATTTCCTTATTTCCTGAGTTAGACAGAAACCTGAAATCGTGGCGGTGGACTGGCAGCCATTACTTTCTCACCCTGTAGCACATGTTCCAGCCGCAACACGGCACGGGGAGCAGCTGCGTTGTGGAGCTGGGAGGCTGTTTAAAGGTGCATCAGTGTTGTTGATCCTACGTGCTCAACATGAAAGAATGCAGGAGGGTACTTTTATCGAATCACTTCAGAATGCTTGTTTATTCTACCGCACACTGAAGGGTGACCCAATGACCAACGTGAAGAATTAGTTCATTATCTCATATATTACTATCTTTTGAAATTAATTGGATCATTTTGTTTTTGATAACCTTCAGAGGACTTCTTTATTGTCCAAGAAATTTAAGGTGATTGTGTCCTTATTCTAAATAGGAGTGTGTGTGTTGGTGTGTAGACACCCTTCAGAATGAGAGTGAAATTTTTCCGTCTTAAAGAAACAAAAGCTCCAGTTATAGATATGAGAGGTGTGTAAAGCCTAGGGATGTCATCCATCCTCACAGAATCTAATAGTATGCTGTCTATGGAATAACATTATTTCTTTAATGGAAATCTGTTCTAACATTTTTATGAGGACTTGCCCATCAGAGAAATTATTTTTGGCATTTAGATTATATCAAGATGCAGTCTGACACACGTCCAGAATAATTGACCAGAGTGTGTAAATTTTACAACTGCTAAAACATATTAAGTTTTAAGTTTTAGAAGTAGTAATGTATAAAATACAAAGGAAAAAATTCAAAAATAATTTATTGTGAATATACCTGAGATGGAATTGATTATATCCTATTGCATCAACAAAAGAGGTATTTCAAAAAAATTTTTTCTTAAACAGATGTGGACAGGAATCACTTATCCATGAATTATAGAATTTATTGTTTGACAAAAATTACTTTGCCACAATTTTGTTATATTTACAATTAAAAAATAAATATTCTGACATAATATGATTATAAGTTTTGTTTTAGTTTATTTTCCCTAATAAGGTGTCTTTACTTATTTTGAAACTGATTTCCACATTTGTAACACACAACTTAATTCATTTACTCATATTTTCTTTTACAGATTTTATTTATTTAATTTTAGAGAGGGAAGGAAGAGAGAAAGAGAGGGAGAGAAACATCAATGTGTGGTTGCCTCTTGCACGCCCCCTACTGGGGACCTGGCCTGCATTCCCAGTGCCCTGACTGGGAATTGAATCAGTGACCCTTTGGTTCACAGTCTGGCACTCAACCCATTGAGCCACATGAGCCAGGGCCATTTACTTGTATTTTCTTAACTGCTATTAGAGGTTTTATGTATTCATTTGTGTAATTACTCATTGATACTTATTTAATATTTACTTTATGTAAGGACCAGGGAATTAAAAGAAATAAGATATGACTCATATTCCTAAGCCACTATAATCTTGTGGGAAGTATAAATATATTTTAGTAAGTATATTTCCATTCAGTGTGGGGAATGCCGGGGCAGAGCATGTACAGGCTGTACGGGCACACCCGCCGTCAGTGGAGCACCTAATACAGCCTCTTGACAGCGTCCCTTTGGTTCTGGTAGAAAGTCTGGCATTTGTCACAGTGCACCTCACAAGTCTCCCTCTGGATTTGTCTTTCCTCCTAACTGCAGGTCCTTTTCTGCGTCATCTCAGAATATGTTCTTACATTGTTATTCCAATCTAGTGAGCTTTCTTGTATTAAATACAAAATTTTAATTATTTTATTCTCATTTCCCACTGCTCATCTTATGTTGAATTCTCTTTATTTTTGTATTAGAAATTTTCTGTTGCTCCATTCTCTACACAATAATAAACACTTGGTTCATCACACTCAATCTTTGTTATCAGTATTTCTTTTAGCTTTCTTAGTTCAACATATCTTAAAGGTACACTTATGTATGCTTTAGAAAACAAGGAATATAGGAAAAAAGTAGAAAGAATTCCATAAAACAATATAAAAATTGTCATTCAAATCACATAGACACAATGATTTCTTCATAATTTTTTTCACATTTCATTCTTGATTTGTTTGCTCTTTTTAGATTTTGCCATAGGTATTCAGTTTT
>VMDR010032666.1:0-11630 GCA_007922815.1 Macrotus californicus
AAACACATCACCAGTAGGTAGCTGGGGCAAGACACCATGTCTGACTGTAGAGCACAAGCTCTTAACTGGTAAATAATACTCTGTATGTGTGTGTGTATAGACATACTCACATACTTCCAGAGTACTCTATATTATTTAATACTATATACTGTGTATTGTACTGTATATGTGATATGTGTTTACAATGAGTTAGATGTCGTTTATTTTTCCCTATGAAAGATATACCTAAAAATGAATTTAAGTGCAAAACTTGAATTTAGCTTAGAGATAAGAAGAAACATCCTGATGTTAAAGACTCTCCACTCCTCAGTGAATGATAGAATCTTCCTTTGTCTATTTCTGCCTCCTGGCAGATTGAAGAGTAGCCTGACCTGGAGAGAGGGAAGGGTACATTGCCCCCTCAGGTCCCTTTCTCAGGGCCTTCTGAGTCTTGGAGCATGTTGGTTGTTGACTGTGAGCAGCAGCATGACTCAGCGCCAGTGTCTGTCTAGCTGTGGTGACACAGGGGACAGGTGTTTGTCCATGCTGAATGCAGCCCTGCAGTTCTTCCCTGTCATTTGGCAGGTGATTCACGTAGGAAAATGGACAGTAGCACCTGTTCTGAGGTTCCCACACTCTGTCCACCCTGGCAGAGAACAAGGCACAGCTGTTAGCAAGACAGGGCGAGAGACAAAGGGAAAGGACAGGATCAGAGAAGAGGCCAAAATGAAGGAGGTGGGGAGAGTAGGCAGGAGAGGAAGAGAGCAGGTTCCAAAAACACTGTAGAATTGTTATGAATACTAGTAATGCCTATTTATTGAGAAGTTTACTTAAGCACTATGCGTGTACTTTACGTGTATCATCTTATTTAATCCTCACTACAAACTCCTAAGGTAATCCATGATTAGCCCTTGATTTATAGATGAAAAAGCTGAGGTATAAGATGTTACAGAACTTATCCAAAGTCATAAGTAGAAGAGCCAGCATTCAGAGACAGGTCTGGCCAAATCCAGAGACTATCACCCTAACCACTCAGACCATACGCTCTTAAAATTTTCATGGGTTGGGTGAGCCAGTGATGTGGAGAAGGGATAGGCCAATGTAACAGCCATCTTCTCTATTGTCCTTATCTCTGTTGAGTGATTGTTTGGCTGATTTGTCATTGGGGATCCTCCAGAAATCAGACATCTAGATAGCCTACTTTCAGTCCACTTTACAGAACTTTAGTTGCGAAATGTTTTTTTTTGTTTGTTTGTTTTATCCTCAATATACCCTTAGAACAGTCTTCCTCTATCTGGTACTCCATGGCACTATATTGAGTGATGAAGATGGAAGGGGCAACTCTTCCATCCAGCAAGATTAGCTCAACCATAATGATTATTGTAAAGATAAAATTGATAATCAGATAATGCACACTTCTCATTTGCATATGTATTATATTTAGGGGGTTACTAGAGAAACATTTCACTTTAGATAAGACCTTGGAATATTTGCTAATAATTTCATCAGTCTTATTTCTCCAAATAAATTATTAAATCATCAATTAGTTTGTTAAATCACTATAAATTCTGTCCCATTCAGTCAACACATAGTAGGCCGTAAATAAATCCTGGTTGAATGATTTACTTGGATGGAGTACTCTGAGCTGTGTAGGAATGAAGACTGGACAGGGGTCAGTAGGCCTGTGTGTTAGCTGGCACTGTTCCAACAAGCCTGCCACCTCAGCTAAGTATCTTAATCTCTCTGGGCCTGAGCTTTTCATCTGAAGTCAGAATCCTTCCATTCTAACAGCCCCTGATTCTAATTCTGTTCCACTCTAAGACTGAGGAGTCTTTAAAGGGAAAGATTTGATCTTGTTCTTCCTTGTGTTCCCAACAGCTAGCATGATGCTTAGCAAAAAAAACAAAAACCTAAGAAAATTGTATGTGAAATGAATATATACAAAAGGCCTGGAATTTAAGCATGAGTAAGAAGAACGTAATGGAGAATCTATCTTCTTTCCAAGTGAGAGCATGATAAGAGACATTCAGGGCTTTTCCTCCTTTTCTGACTTTTTCTTTGAAGAAAGAACGAACCTGAAGCGTTTTCTAACCTTGGGGTTGGAGGCTCTAGTTGTCACTCTTTCTCACTGTGCCACTAACTGAAGTGAGACAGACAATGGCCATCAGAATGCCAGAGTTCCCTTCAGCCACCAATAATGATACATCAAACTCTCACATTTTCCAGCTCTTCTTGTCCTATACGCCAACACATTACAAGCTTGTGCGGGAGCATGAATGCTTATTCACTGTACCTTCTTAATCTGAAAATTCTAGTTAAGTAGAGGATTCCCACCCCATCTGCTATAGACTAAACTGTGCCCTCTCCTCAGGATTCATATATTGAAGGCCAGGCCCTCAATTGTATGTGGACAGGTAGAAACAAGGCATTGAGGGGATAATTGAGTTTAAATGAGATCATTGTAGTGAAGTTCTAATCTGGTAAGATTGGGGGCCTTATAAGAGGAAGAGAGATCTCGCTCTTCCTCTTTCTCATGTGAGGAAACGCAGGAATGTGACCATCTGCAAGCCAGGAAGAGAGCTCTTGCCAGAAATCAAGCCCTACCAAACCTTTGCCTTGGGTTGCCTAGCCTCCAAAACTGTGAGGAAATAAATTTCTGTTGTTTAAACCACCAGTCCATGGTATTTTGTTATGGCAGCCCAAGTAAACTAATATACAATGGTGCCGTGGTTGCTATATGTGGTGATGCTCAATGAGGAAAGATTTTCTAGAGCCCAGGGTCAGGGCGTCATTGTTAGAAATGCTTGACAGTTATGTGTTCTCTTTTACCCTAAGCATGTAAGTTCCAACAAACACCCAGCCTCTGCAGGATCAATCTCATCTGCTCTTATGAGGAACTAGGAGGGGTTATTAAAATTGATAATAAAAGAAGAGGAAAGGGGTAGAGGGTAAAGGGAAGGAATTAGCTGTTTTTTTGGAGGATCACTGTCCTTGTCTTCATATTCCAAAGAGGAGTGAATGCTAACTATTCCCTCAGCAAACTTGATAAAGTATAAAAATAAAATAAAACCTATCAAATACTATTCTTCCCATCCACACTCACTTGTTTTTCTAGGTGACTCTGACTTATAAGCAGAATTGGTCTGCTTTCCATACCTTTCACTCCATATTGATGGTGGGAGAATATTTCTGCTGTGAGGAGGGCTTCTGATTTTCACAAGAGTTTGCAGCTTGATATGATACAGAGAACACGTCCGAGGTGGGAAGTCAATGTCCATGCTGTCCATTCCCATAGCAGCACCCAACTATTTCATTGAACAGGAGAAAGTTTGGTGATTCCCTAGCACAGGAAGGGTAAACTCTGATGAGCCATAAGTGAGGACAAAATTACAGGAGGGTGGTGGTACTTGGAAAAGTTTGAGAGAATAAGAAAAGTATTTTTCTTTCTCCTTCTCTGAACACCATTTTAGCCTAGGACGTCTTTTGCTTTGTTTTCTAAGCTCTCCTTTATTGACCTCTTTCCTCCATATGTTCCATAAATCCCCTTGTTGGCACACCCAAGAGCAACAGTATGGAAGAAAAAGACTACAGATGAGTTCAAATTTGACTCAATATCTTATCAGTTGGGTGACCTTGAGCAAATAACTGTATCTCCCTAATTGCTATTGTTCTCATAGAATAAAAATGGTGAGAACCATCCTTGAATATTTTTGATCCAGTTAAAAACGGTATGTACAGTAGTAGAGTATCTAGTCCATTGTGAAACACGTGTCCTTCCTTCCTTCCTTCCTTCCTTCCTTCCTTCCTTCCTTCCTTCCTTCCTTCCTTCCTTCCCTCCTCTTCTTTCCCTCTCTCCCTCCCATTCATTTTAGTACTCTGCATAGTTCCAGAGAGAACGCAAACAACAACTTTTACTAACTTTTTCATTGATGATTCCTCTTACTCCACAACTCTATTGGGCTTCAAAATGGACTTGCCTTCCCATTCTGGCTTTCTAGAGTGAGGAGATGTATATCTCCGCCATTGGTTACAAGAGAAAATATTACTGAGGAGGTCATCTTAACAAATGCAAATTGTCAATATGCTGACTTTGAGGGAATTCTAAGTTATTTCCTTTTTAATAAATCTTAGATCACTCTTATGAGAAGTTTGCCCCATCCGCTGCCTTTCCCACACCTCTGTTCTCTTAAAACACACCATGCAGTTTTTACAGGACAGTGACTATGTTTGGTGAACATCAGTCAAGGCACATTACTTCTCATTTGAAGTGAAGCACTATATGCTAAATGACTCAAGGCGCTTATTCCCACCTGATGAATGTATGGCATCACCTTTGTAGCTCTGTTTAGGTCTTAGAGGGGGGGGGAAAGGGAGACAAAAAGCTCAATGCAATGTTACACTCAATTTTAGAACCAAAAAGAACCTTCCTTTTCTAAATAATAGTAATTTATTGAGTTCTAACTCTGGGCTAGCCACTATTCTCAGACTTTTACATGTTCTAATTCAGCTAATCTTCACAATAATCCTATGGGATAAAGAATATTCACATTTTTACAGATGAGGCACAGAAAGGTCATTAATGTGCCTGGAGACACACAATTAGCATGTTTTAAAGCCCGGATTTGAACCAGGCACCGGGATCTGAGTCCACATTCTTAACCACAGTGCTGCGTTATTCCCCACGTCTTTCTGGATGAGCAAACTGCACGCCCAGGAAACATGAGGTTTGGAAGCTTTCCTGCCCAGTATCAGTTGTCGGCAGCCAAACTTTGGAGATGTGAACTCGGATCTTTTGAATACCAGTTGATCCATTCTGGCAGGAGCCAGAATAGTGGCTCCACACCCCATTGAGATGGATGTCTTACATTTATTTCTCATGGTCAAATCTTAAGGAGTTTCAAGTGCTGCTCTTATTGTCTGAGATAAACAGCAGCTGATAGGTTCCTTCTATTTCACAAAAAGTGTTATTGGTTGTATTCATATTTTGTGTGGTGGTATTAATAACCTATGATGATTTTCAGTAAATAATTGACCCCAAATCACTGTGACTTCTGAGCCCTGCTTCCATTTAAAAAAAAAAAAAAAGAAGAAAAAGTCACCCAACAGGATGGCACTGGGAAAACAATTCCACACCAGTGGTTGCATTAATTGCTACTTTGGATGTTCCTGCTGTGAACTGAATGGAGCCACTTTGGATCTATTTCTTAGAAATAACCATTTTTATTACTTCTGCTCTAGGATGAATACTTCTGAGATTTTCAGAGGCAAATATCTTCACTAATCTGCTTCTGTTTTTGTTTCATTCCATAAGTAATCCTTTTTATTGTCATCACAGTTTTTAATGTTCTCAGATTTAATTTATAGAAGGTTTGGGACATTATAGGACATTTTGCCTCTTGCTCTCTTAGCATATAACATTCTGTTAATTCCCCAAGTGTAACATTTTGAACATCATGTTTAATTCAAATATGATCCATTATTTTATTAAAGTTGTTTTTGCCATTGCATGTCTCTAGAATTTTCAAGGGCTTTATGGCAATGTTTTATCTGATACAGAAGTAAGAATGTCTGTCAGTATCAGTCATTTCTCCAGCAGTTTGAGGAAAACTGGATGAAATGTAGCGTAATGAGATGGTGCCTACTGGCAGTTATGAACTACACTATGCCTTTATAAAATAAATCCAAACACTTTTCAGATTAATATATGCTTTTTGTCTTCCAGTTTCTTATAATTCACCTGTCTGATTGTCCTGAGCAGTTTCACAGCCACATTTTCTCCATGTTTCCAGGTTAACTACTGGCTAGCCCCCAGAAAATAAATTCAAGTAAAATCTGTGGCCTGTAAGTCAATCAACAATTCAACCCTTATTTAACCCTTGGCACTTAACAAAGACTTACTTGTACACAACTACTAATACTACTGTGCTGGGATTTGTGTAGGGTGCAGAAATGATCAGCCATGATCCCTGTGCTGGGCAAGTTCACCTGTAGTTTAGGAAGAATAAAATAAAACACGTGCATACAATTAAACTCTTAGGTGTCTTTAGCAGTGTAAATAACATTTTTATTTCTTCTGTGTTGCCTAACCCTCTGTGCTTTTTTGCTGAATTTTAGCATTCTAGACCTAGGTGATTGTGCCTGACTGCAACCCACCTGGCATGTGTCTCGTGCACGGAGTCCCTCTCTCCAAGTTTAGCATAAAGCACACCTGGTGTGACAGTGCTCTGAGGTAGCGCATGTAGACAGGCATAACGTCCTTCTAGGAAAAAGTGCCTTGAATTAAATAAACTATTTTTAATACTTCTTTTATGAGGTATTGAAACAGAAGAGTGCCATATTTAAGAACATAATTTATGAATCCAGACGTCTTGGGTTCAAATCCCAACACTGCTGCTTTCTAGCTGTGGGATTTAGAGCAAGTTATTTAAACGTTCTGTGCTTCAGTTTCCTCACCTACAAAGTGAAAATAAAAGTATCTCATAGGGTTGTTACGAGGACTGAGTGAGGAAATATTTGTGATATAAGAGGCATTCATTAGTGCTTTTAACAAATACAATGGGACAGATTTAAAGGAGAGAGATGCTTGGGTCAGTGTGGTTCTGTGGAACTTCTCCAATGAGTGGCCAGTTCTTCCATCTGAAGCAGTTCTTCTACTTTGAACTGCTTCATTATGGTACCCTCCACATCAGCATGGATGGACGAGCAAAAGTCTGCCCCAGCACACTGTCCTGGTCTTTACTGAGGAGTGCTTTTGGAAGGCGACTCTTGTCCGCATCCCTGATCTAAGCAGTTGATTTCATCAGAAATGCTAGGATTACTGCCGTTAGGTTGTTGAGTCATTAACTTAAAAAGCATCTACCCAGGAGTGTCTGCCTTGATATCTACCCGAGAGAACATCCTCTGAGGAGGTAAGGCAAGGGCCTCTAATTAGTATAATAAACTTCTGTCTTCCGAAAGCACCAGCTCTGCTTTTGGAAAGGAATCAATATCCATCCTCGCTATTTGTTGCTCAGTGTTAGAGATGCTTCCATGTGTTCCTGTGCTCTTAGGGCCTGTTCAGTGAATGTGAGAACATTCAGATACCCGAAGGTGGCTTCGCTTTGCATTTCTAATTAACATTCTAGAATGTGTACTGCCTCTTTTTTCATAACGTACCTATTTATAATTTATATAACTTTATCACTGGCTGAACAAATAACTTGTCTTTATGAAACAGAACTATTTTCTTTAGAGAAACTAGACATTCCTGAGTAAGTGGCAGGAAAAAAAAATCTCAGCAAGCCGCACGTTTATGAGTTGGATAGGTGACTTACAGCATCCTAGGGAGCTGTGGTGTGATGGGGGACCTGGCCTATTTAGAACTATAGGATTACGTGATGTGGCAGAGGAGGCAAACAATAACTTAAATGGAATATAATCTGTTTTCATTATGATTAAAATAACATAACATTTGCCCTTTTAGCCACCATGCAGTTTCCAGTTAGTGGCATTAAACACGCTTACAGTGGCGTGCTGCTGCCCACTGGTCAGAACTTTTCCGTCGCCCGACACGGAAACCCTGCACCCATCTGAGCACACAGAGTCTTCATGAAAAAGCTTTCAGATTTTCCAAATTCGACCTTCCCAAAAAATCTACTGATTCCTCTACGACAGTTCCATCTACATGTTAAAATGTTATACTTACAAAGGCCCGAACTTCCATTATTTCTCTGATAAGACTTTAAAATATTCAGAGTACCAATGTTAAGCATTTTGTTGCAAGTAACGCAATGGAGTTTTAGCTGCGTGCCTTCAGCTTTGCTAAGATTAGTAATTAAATATTTAGTTGTGCAGTAAATTACTTATACCACATGATCATTGGAAAGTGGGGTGAGTGCTCTATTTACTGCAGCATAAATGTTTTACAAGGTATTATAATGTAACTAGTAAATTAATAATGACAGTTCAGGTTTCAGCTAATTAAACTCTTCCTTAGCTTTTATTAATTTGAGGGTCTGAAGTGAAAACTTTGACAGTGAAGACAACTGTTGTGATGATCTGGCTGCACCAGCCAAGGATAAAACTGGGAAAACGGAGTGTGTGTAATTAGCTGTAAAGATACAAAGTCAATTTTTTCCAACTGTTTGTGTGTGTATGTGTGAATTTAGATTGGCAAATCTAAACCAGGATTAAATATGCATTGAGGAGAAAGACCTTGCGGTCAACTTTATACCTTTATTCAGCCAAAACATTTTTAATGAGAATTAACACAATTGCCATAGCAAATAGTCAATCAAATAAACTTTAAACAGCATCATGCATGTGCCCAGACTGAGCTAGGCAATTGAAATGGCATAATCGAACACATAGAACCCAGTTCGTAATCGCAGATTATTATGGCTAGATGCTACTATGCTAATATTGATAATAATGCCTGATTATTATGGCTAATATATAACAGAGCTTTTATGCAGATGAAGGCCCTGAAATGTTTGGCTTCCTATATCCAGGGTTTGGTTTCTTAGTGTTAGCTCAATCATAACTGAGATCTTTATTTTATTTCACATAATGAAAACTACATGTAGAGACAATGTGAAACATGTCACGGGAAAGACAGCTGTGTACAGTCCCTCAGTCTTTAGTTCACTTGGGAAAACACTGTGGTTTGGTTGAGGAAGCATCAGTTTTAGAGCCCAAAGACCTACACCTGAGTCAACTTTGCCTTTGAGCGGCTGGCGAAGTTATTTAACTGCCTGAGACTCAGTTTTTACATTTGCACGTGAAATAGGGATAAAGAGGTGCATCACTAGCCTAGCAGTGCTGTAGACGTTAGGTGTTCAAAAGCCAATTCGTTCATTTGCTCAAAGAAATGTAATTGGAATTCCTGATATATGCCTAATATATTTTCAGTTAAGGATATAAGTCTGAAAATAGAATAGACATAATTTACCCAGGTGTCCTCCCCAGATCCTCTGCAAGTTCAGGCTAGTGAGAGAGAGAGAGCGCTATGTCAGCAGATTGTCATACAGCATGATGTTTAAGTGTATTCATCAAAGTTGTGCAGTAGTAGAGGTAATGTAGACTAAACTTGACTCGGAGGCATAAAGGGAGAAGGAGAGAAGAAGGGATGGAGCCGGAGTGGGCCTCAGAGAGGGGATGATGCTTGGGAAGAGTCTGTAACAGGATGAGAAGGAATTTGCCGACAGAGTGAGGAAGATTGTTCTCAGCAGAGAAGACAGCTTGAGCACAGCACACAATCCTCAAAGAGCGTCCTTTTCTTGGACCAGGGCAGCCTCACCATGTTCTGGGCATGGAGTGCACACAGAGGAGTGGGAAGAAGTGAATTTGGAAAGGTCGAATGGGACCAGATGGTGAGAGGCTTGGTTTGCCACATAAGAAGTTTGCATTTTATTTGATGACGGATGGAGCACCAGGGTCACTGAAGGGTTTTAAGGAGGGGGGTAGGAAAGGAGAGCGGGGGAGAGAGAGAGACGAAGTTTGACTTGGTCAGATTCAGATTTTAGGAAAACTGATCTGGTGGCAGTATGAAGAATGTATTAGATGTGAACAAGAGTAGAGGCAAGAAGACAGACACTTCAGGAGACTCCCCGTATTCTCAAATTGTAGTGTGCCTCACAATCATCTGGAGGTCTTGTTTCAACAAAGGTTGCTGAGCTCTGCTCTCAGCGTTCTGCATTCAGTAGGTTTGGAATGAAAACACAGATCTGCATTTTTAATGAGCTTTCAGGAGCACCTGCTCCTGGACCCCATTTTGAGAATCGTGGCCATTAAAATGGTAAGGGGCTACCCAGGGCTTGTACTGAGGGGTGAATGAAATCCCACTGTGAAGGCCTCACTGATTAGAAGCACCCTTATGATATATTTTTGGCTGCTGCGATTTTGCTTGGCTAGTATGTATGTGCCTGAGGCATTTGATAGTGCTGGAGGGTGTTAAGTGAAATAAAGTTCACCAGCTGTTTCCTGCTGCGGGATCAGAGCAGGTCGGAGTGATCTGTGGCCCTCAATGAATGTTAATGCAGGAAAAGGCCTTGGAAATTTCCTTACTCAATTTTTGTTGTGGTGGTGGTGGTGGGGATGGTGGTGGGGATGGTGGTTAAATGAAGAAGTCAATTCAAATGGGAGAGAAGAGACTGGCCCCCAGGCACAGAGCTGGCTGTCTAGGAGATGGCTTTGTGATGCAAGGGTCTGCTAAGAAGAGCCTTGCATTCTGATCTCTTCATGTTCCCTGTGCTTTTAGCAGTATTATGGTCAAAGGGAAACAAATCTGACTGCTTTTAGTTGTTCCATTGCTTCAGTTTTTTTAAAGTATGTATATATTTTCCTAAAAAGCTTTACATGGTCATTGTCTTTTGGTTAGACAGATTTTTCTCTTGTTTTTGTTTATTTGGTTCGTGTGTTTGTTTTTCAGCTGAGCATGATCTCTCTGATTACCTTTGACTGTCACCAAGGTTTCTTTTCCTTGCAGTCCCATTGTGGTTCCAGGGAAATTGGCTTCATCTGCTGAGTGAAGGAAAAAGGTTTTAATAGACATAATTAACCCTGGAGTGGTTACCTAGGATTTAAAAGAGGCAGTGGATTCTTCCAGAATGTGAGAGTATTGCCTGATACAGCCTAGCACGCTGTGTGTAATAATGAAGGTGATTTGGGAGGAATTTTGTGCTCTTAATTAGGAACAAGATGAGGTAGCCTTCTGTAGCAGGAGGCTCAGGACACCGGCCTGTAATTGCAATGAGTATAATGGGATTACCTCACACTCAAGACTTCGCCCTCACTAAAGGGGGCACAGAGCCTTCACCACAGACCTGTGCTCCCGTGGGGTGGGCGGTGTTGCAGTGGGGTGTTTTCAAGAGATAATTGTGTAATTTGAAGAATTTTTTCTGTGTGTGTGTGTATTTGTGTGTCTGTGTCCATAGTAGAGAAAAGGAACATAAACATATTTGCATCTCTCAAATATTGTACTTCCAATGGAAGGGTTTTTGAGGGTTGTCTTGTATATGAGACAGTATGTTCAGGATGCTCTAAATGATGCCCAGAATAAACAGATTGTACTTCTGTAAGCACTTGGTGTGATTGCATAATATTGCAGTTCATAAATATTTACTACAATAAAATATGATTGCATTAGTAGTGTAAATTTCTCCCAGGTATAGGGATGGATATTGAGCCGATATTATTAAATGCAATGAGTGATTTGAAAGCATATATAGAACTTTCAATGCATTTCAATTTCAAAGTAAGAGCAGGTTTGAGTTAATTAAGCACCAGGGACATTGTATGAGATACCAAATTAAGAAATCTCTCCCTCTCTCTTTCTGCTCCTTCCCTCTCTTTTCTTTTTTTCTTTATCATCCATTTACTAAACTTGCAATCAATGTTTACAAAGTAATCTGTAGGTTACTGTTAGTATACCGGGACTCATAAAACTGAACTTTTACCTTTAAAGAGTTTACATTTTAGTACAAGAACCAGGCAAGTCACTATTCATTGTATCTTTAAGCAAAACCCAGGAGTTTTAGATATACCAAAGAAGGAACAGATAGTTCAAGCCCAGAGAGAGAGAACACTTCATGGAGAATATTGACAATGTACTGGTCAGAAAGATAGGGAGTTTGAATGGACAGAGGAGGGTAGGGTAGCATTCCAGGGTAGAA
>VMDR010032667.1:0-11634 GCA_007922815.1 Macrotus californicus
CTAGATAATATCTGTACAAATATTTGAATACCAGTTCTAAATCACCCTCCAAAAATTACCATGCTCTTTCTAAAACTTCATGAAACTATTATTTGTCTTTTGAGGATTGGGAATATAAATATAAAGATGTTAACTATTTAAAATTCCCATGATGGTTTTATTTAGGTAAAGAGATAATACATGATGTATTTTTGGAAACTTTCTGTATTTTCAAGTGCCTTTTTTAATGTGTACATTCTGCCATTTTATTCAGCAAATATAGTTGACTGCCTGCCATGAGTCAAGACATGCTGGTGGATAGGGATGTGAAGGGAAGATACATAAGTACTAGAAATTTTGCTGCATAAAATAAAAGGTTGAGATTAATAGCTTGAAAATAATGTGAAACTAAGGCAAAATTTAGTTTTTCTTTTTAAGATGAAAGAGCCTTATGTAGCATGTTTAAATGCTGCAGGAAAGATGCTGATGGACAATGAAAAATTTAAGATATGGGAGAAAGGGGTGGCGGGTACCAGGTGACCATGTGCTTATATTAGAGCTCCATCATCCAAACATGACCAAAGCTGGTCTAGTGTCAGGAGCTTTAATAACATATTTTACCCATGAAGAATGAGAGTTAAGATTATTTGTTGGGAATGATAAGCAAATGGTCAGGCAGAAAGTCCAAAACAGCTGCTGAGGGACCGTGAGGGAGTGCCGACAAGGAAAAGCGGGCTCCCACCTGGCACCGCACGTCCATGCAATGGAGAGCCGAGCATTTTTACTGGGACCAATCTGCACAGTTGAGTGATTTTTCTCAGACACTCCCAGTCTTACTTATGTAGCGGAGAGAAAGAAACCCCCCAAATTTTAAATAGCTCTACATAATCTGAATCCAAAAGTAGATTCAAATACACCCTAAGCCAAAATAACCAAGTACTGGCTTCAGAAATGGAACAGAAAGTGATAAATACCACCATTACCTCCACATGTAATATATTATCATTTGATACAGTGATTTGCAAATGGAGCTTAAATGAGCAAACTTTCCAGATGACAGCCTGCCTTCCTCCTTACGAGTGGCTCTCAAATTTGAGCATGCCTCAGAATCACCTGGGAGGTTTGTGAAAACACAGATTGCTGATTCAGTGGGTTTGAGGCGGGCCCTACAATTTGCATTCCTAGTAAGTTCGCAGGTTCACCTGAGACTGTTGGTTGGACACCACATCTTGGGAATTACTGCTCTAAATCAAACTCGGCAATACCAGGATGGACATCTACGATGGCTGAAGTCATTGGAGCTCCTATATTCAGGATCTGTTTCTCTCTCTCTCTTTTTATAATATATTCATGTTTAAACTGTATAATTGGTCTATACAAGGGGGGGATCCAGAATTATCTTCTGGAGGGTGGGCTCCTTGTAGTACAGTTTCCCCTGCTACATAAGTGTTCTAGGAACCCATCTGTATCAGTGTGCCAGCTGGCGTTGTTGTGAGAGGCTGCATTCAAACTCAGTGAATTTTTTTAAAGACTCTTTCAACATGTTTGCCCATTTCATGATAGGTGGTTTACAAGTACACCTGCCCACACTGCTCTGAGTGTTCAGCAGTTTTTGACCAACAATGGCATGACCCCTTGCCCTACCTTCCCTATTCACCCCATCTCACCCTAACATTTTTTGTTTCCCCAGATGAAAAAGGTCCTCAATTTGCCAATGTGGAAGAGGTGAAACAAAAAAAAAATGGCAGAAGCACTAAAAGGCATCAAAACCAACAAGTTCATAATTGTTTTGAGCAGTGGAAAAAATGTCTCAATAGGTGTGTTGCATCAAATGGAGAATACTTTGAAGGTGACTGAAGTTTAAACATATAAGAACAAATACACAATTTTTTATAAATTCCAGTTTTTAGGGGTCCCCTTCATATTTTTGACAGTTTATTTTTTAATTTTTCAATTACATATTACATTAGTTTCAGGTATACAACATAGGAATTATTAGACATTTGTATAACTTACAAAGTGATCACCCCTGTAAGTCCAGTACCTATCTGACAACATACATAGTTATTATAATATTATCAACTATATTCCCTATGCTGCTTTTTACATCCCCATGATTGTTTTTATAACTGCCAATTTGTACATCTTAATCCCTTAGGATCCATTTCTCATTCACGGCTGAGTCTCCTCATGTCCCCCACAGTGCCTAGCACATAATTGACACCCAACAGCTGTTCTGAGGAAGGAAAGTGAACTAGCATTCCCCGAGGGCCCTCTGCAAAAGGGCAGGTACACATCTCTGTGATTCAGAGAGGCATTTACACACACACACACACACACACACACACACACACACACACAGAAATGTTAACTCTTTGCTGCCTCTCTGTGCCAAAGGAATAAGATGCCAAGTCACTGACATACCCTCAGTTTCTAAGCTAATAGCATTTATTTCAGCCTATCTTAGTGCTCTATAAAGATAATCAAAAGGTCACAACTAGCAATGCAAATCTTTGAAAACTATACTATGTCAAAAATATATTTTTTGCCCTTTTGCTCCTGTATAGGCATTCTATGTAGCATTATAACCCTCAATTTAGGGAAAATCTTAAGTAACCTGTGCATAGCTACAGGCAGAACTAGGACCATAGTCACTTATGTCTTAGAGTCACCACTGACCTAGGGCTTGCCTGGTCCTTTGCTCAGCCTTCTCTGTGTTTTACTCCATCACTGTGAGCCATTTGACTAATTCTAAACTTTTCCTCTTTAGGCTCTGTGCCGGCTTACCTCCTGGTTTCTCTTTCACTGCTTTAGAAACATTGGGATTTTTCAGGGTGCTCTTTTCCTGGCTGCCTTCCCCTCTATTCCTAGATGATCTCATCTACTCCCAGAGGTGCATCTCCAGCCTAGACTCATTTATCCAACTGCCAACTTGGCTTGTCCATTTGAATACCTAACAAGCATCTCAAAGGGAATAGGTCCAAAACAGAATCCTCATTTGCCTCAAACATGCTTCTCCCCAATTTCTCCCTTTTAGCAGATATCACCCTCATATACCAGTTGCTCAAGCCAAAATCTTAGGCATCATCTTGAATTTCTTTTATGTGCTAACTTTCCACAAACCCTTTGGTTGTCTTCACTCCCAAACTGTGTCTGGTCCAGCCTCTTTGTACCGTCTCACCCACTGCAGCCACAACTGAAACCACCTTCCCTCTGCAAGTGACTATGTGGCCCCTCTCACACTTTCCCCCTCTCACCTCCATTGTCCATGCTCCACCTAGCAGCTGGGTGATATTACTTTACAGTGAACCAAACCATAACAATTCTCTGGTAACCTATCAAAGGCTTCCCTCCATAAACAGGGTGAAATCCAAGCCTCTTACCATGGCCTGTAGGGCACCGCTTCTCAATACTCATCTCCTGCCACTTCCCCACGTACCAAGCCCGCTGGACTTCAGCCACCTTGTGCTCTTTCTTTTTCCTGAACAGAACAAGCTTTTCCTGCCCCTGGGCTTTTTCCCTTTACTCTGCCACTCCCCCTTCCTGCCGTGCTCTCCCCAGCACCAGGCCTTTTCTAACTACTGTGGCCGCAGTGTTTCCCCACCCCCACATTACTCTCTATCCCATTTTTATTTCCTTTGCAGCACATACTTGAAATTATTTATATAGTTGCTTGTTTAAATATTCACCTGTATCTGTCAGGGAGAATGTGAATGCCAAGCAGACAGGGATTTTTGTCATCTTCATGGCAGAATCATTTAAAACCTAGGACACCATGCAAGCATGATGAATTGATAAATTTTAAATCTATTTTTTTTCTACAACACCATATTGGTGACTCTTTAGGTATTATTTTATAATTTGATCAGGCCCTACTCCAATATCTGGGTAATTGATTGTTTTGATCATTGATGAATTCATACACTGAAATCTGTTCTCCTTAATCCCAAAAGCAATAATGGGGATTCAAGACAGATGCTTGGGCTGCTTCACAGAAATCTTAAGCCGTTGCCTTTGTGTTGGCCTTAATATTTGTTTTTAATGCAGACCCTAGACAATGTTTTGAAGTGAACATAATAAACCCCTTCTGGCTAGTATTTTTTAAAATGTAACAAACAAGATCAACTTTTTTTAGTTCTATATAGAATATGCTACGTAGATTTCAACTTGAGAATTAGTAGAAATTCCCTTATTGACCTGAAGCCCCAGTTCAAATCTATTTGACAATGATTATGTGCTTTGTGGTCTTGTTCAGCATTTTTTGTTCCAAGATTAAGCCACAGAAAAGAAATATAAAGAATTTATGCCTCAAGCTTTTTACAGAGTTGTTTTTCCCCCACGTTTAAATTGCATTATTATAGCATTAAAAACAACAGGAATCTCCCTTTGGCCAGGTACTTAGAATTTGAAATGTCCTTGTACTCTGCTTCAGAGTTGATGTTAACACAACTTTAGTTACAATTGCTACCATGGCTAGTTAATTCTCGTAGTGGAATCTTTTATAAACACATAGGAATGAGAGCTAGATGCATTCATCCCCACCTAAACCAAGGTAAGACTCCCTTGTTTCCATGGCAAACTCTTATTGTTCACAGGTTTGTGCTTTCTCTTCATATTTATGTGCCACCTCTTAAAAACCCTTGACTGATAAAAGCTTCCACTGGTTAAAATGTACTTCATGTTCTAATAACTCCTGATGCACTACGTGTATTGAAAGCTACTGCTGGTACAAATATCTACATGAGGCCTGCCTGTACCACTGCTATGAGGGGTCTTGGCATATACAAGTTCATCAAGGCTCCTTCTGTTAATGCTCCCTTTCCGGTCAAAGCCCTTCCTTACAAGCCAACTCTTAATGGTGGATTTCCCAAGGTGCCAGCATTGAGGGGCATGCCCCTAGGTGGCTTCATCCACTGCACTGGGGAGCCCTCTATTTATCCCTCTCCCCATGCTTTTTTTTCTTGCTGTCACCTCTCTGGTGGACATGTGATAGCCCAAGGACACCTCAAATACCACATATTCAAAACCAAACTCATCCCCCTCACATCCCCACTGGCATGTCTGCCACTGACCCCTGCCTTCCTGCATGGCATCACAGCTCTCATGGTTAGCAGGGCTGCACTGACCCAGTGTTCCAGGCTGGAAACACTGAGTTTTTTCCTGAGCTTTTTACCTATAATAAGCTACTCTCTAAGTCACATAGATTCTACCAAATAATATACCTCTGGTCTGACCGCTCCTCTTCACCCACACTGCTACTTTTAATAGCATACTTTATTTTACTCTTTCTTGTGATGAAATATGAATATGGATGGGTAGGCTACATATAATTTCAATTCATTACCTTGACCCGCTCCTCCTATTTTTATCTAAGGAATGGCTGCAGCGGTACTCGTGCTCCTCAATGGAAATGTAATACGAACTACATATGCAGTTTCACATTTTCTAGTAGTCACACTATGAAAGTAAAAATAAGTGAAATTAATGTTAAGACTCTATGGGGGGTACTGACTGTGGAAGGGGGGCGGGGAAGAAGTGAGCAATGGGGGAAAGGTGGGACAACTGTAACTGAACAACAGTAAGTAAAAATATAAAATAAAGTTCATTAGAACATAAAAAGACTATATTCTATGTAAGACAATGCATCTAAAATATTAAATTGCCAAACTATAATTAATATAAAAAATTAATAGATATTTTACCTTCCTTCTTCTTTGTGCAAAGTCTTCCAGAGCAAGCGCTCAATGGCTTCATGTGGCTGGTAGCTGTCATATTAGTAACAGACACATGGGGGGTACACTGGCATGGGACTAACCCTCATGTGGAAGGATGGCTATACCGATGGCTTCAGTGAGAGAGAAGGCCTGTATCAAGGTAACAGTGATGAAAACAATGAACCAGTTCATAACTACACTGAAAAATGTTAAGGGAGCTGTCAGTACAGAACTTACAGAGCAGATGGGATCAAAATGAGGACAAAAACCACAGCCCAAATTAGAGATGTCGGTCAAAGGTGCAAACTTTCAACCAGAAGATGAGTAAGTCCCGGAGACGTAACACACAGCACGGTGATTGTGGTCAACAATACTACGTTACATATCTAAAGATTGCTAAGAGACTAGACCTTAAGTGGTCTCATCACAAAAAAGAAATGATATTATGTGACATGAGAGAGGTGTTAGCTAATACTATGGTGGTAATCATATTGCAATATATAAATGTATCAAACCGACATCCTAAATACAAAACACCACAGTTCAAAATACACAGAAGAGAATGGCCCTTCAAGGGGAAAAAATTACCACTAAGCTGTACCAAGCACTAGAAAGGGCCCTGGGCAAGTGAGTCAGTAATTAAGGGATGGCCTTGGGAAGAGCAAGGTAAGTAGGGCACCTCATCCTCATGCCCACAGGAGCCCAGACAGCTGTGATACTTTCCTTCAGGCAAAGTGAAAGCTCTTCTGCTGGTTTGTGTTGGAGAGAAGCAGAGTAGAACCTGGGGGAACGAAATGAGGCAGTTGAGGCTGGCGTGAGGCGCTGCGTGTGCATTCTGAAACGGGGCTTCTGACCAGAGTGGTCCTAGGCTTTACTCAAGGTAAAGAGAATTCCGCTTTTCTCTGCCCCCCAAAATAAGGCAGTCACACGCATCCTGCCTTGCCATAATTATAGGAGGCAGACTGCCAAAATTGGAACCCATATTAATAGAAAAAGTTAATAGGGTTTCTTGTTTGAGCTGAGAAAACTCAGTCTTCAATCCTGTCCTTTAATATAAGTATAAACAGAAAACAAAGAATCATCAAATTTTGAAAGAAAACCAACAGCTTCAAAGAGAAACATCAAACTCAACTGAAGAATTAACCCTAAAGAAACAGTAGCGATAAAAACTAAGGCAACTTTAAAATAACTATGAAAATAAAATAATTATTCTCCTCAGTGAATGATATTTGAAAAATAAGAACAAGCCACTGTTTCTTCTCAGGAGTTAATCATATGATCAAAAAACCAACACACACTCTCAGTCTAAACCCTGGATAGCAGAATGAATACAGCTAAAAGAATGCATGTTCTAGGATTCTCTAAATATTATGTAAACAAACATAGAGATAGAAAGAATGGGCCGTCAAGACATGTAGGATTAAAGAATAGAGTCAAACCCCCAACATCTATCTAACAGGAGTTTTAGAAAAGCAAAAACTGGAGGAGAGGAAATAGTGAGCAAATGAAAAGAAAATTACCCTGAACTGAATGGCACAGCATCATTTTCTCCCTTTATGAATACACAAAAGGTTCCAGGTTGGAGGGAGGTGTGGACAGATTACTCACAAAGGAGTGAGCGCAGGTGGGCTAGACGCTTCGTCAGCGGCTCTGCATCAGTCATGGGACCAGTTTTCCACAGAGCTGGGGGAAACGAACACCAGTTTGTATCTACTTCGTACTCAAATTTAATATGGAAAAACAGCCTTTTGAATAAGTTTTACCAAATGAGGCCCTTTCTAAAAAAAAACAACTAATGAATTTATTTCAGCAAGTGAATCCAAAGAAGAAGAGGAATGAGGGTAAAAGAAAAATCTTATCACTAAGGCCAAAATATCCCTTGTATGTATATAATGCAATATTTTAAAATCTTAAAAGTTTCCAGATTTTTTTTTTAAATCAATATGCTAAGGTATTATCTTGTTCCAAAGAATGACCAGAGTGTTAGGCAGGTCCTGTTACTACTCAGCAATGGACGTCTTTACTGTATGTGACTCAAAATCCAAGAATCTGTTAAGTCACCTAAGCATCTCTCTAGTTCTCTCTGAGACCCAAGCACCTTGGGAAATTGCCTTGGGTGCCCTGTTTTAGAAGGCCTATGGTGGCCTTCATCTGGTTGTGCCCTTCACAGTAGCATGAGGAGCCTGTGGAACCCCCAAGTTCAGGCTTCCCCTTGTCTCACATTGAGACCACATTCCAGGCACCTGGGATGCTGGGACTCCGTCCCAAGGCCCTGAGCGCACTTCCAGCACTTGCATAGATGCTCACCAGGTCTGTTCTCCCATGGCTGGCCAGACATTAAGGTGTGCCCTCCTTAGGTGAAAGATGGCCAAGGGGTGTGTTTTTACAGAGAGTGGGGAGTTATGGGCAGACTTTGGACACACTGGCTGTTGCCTACACACATAGCTGTCACTCATCTTGGTGTCTGTGGTCGGTGCATGGCTTGGCCCCTTTGGCTATTCCCCCCAGGGACTCAAGATGACCACCATGGTTCTGAGGGATGTACCCACGCAACAAAGACAGAGCTGGGAAAAGTGCAAGCCTGTCTTGTGTCCCTTTGACAGAGTATGAAAAGCTCCTAGGAGCTCCCCTATCCTCCACCTCCCAGGTCTCATCTGCCAGAACCAATTACAGGCCAAAGAAACTGCATTTCCCATTGGCCAGGACTGACTCAGGCTGAAACAACATCGGCTTTGACACTGGTGAAGGCCAGCTGACTATGAACTGATTGGGGCTCTATCAGCCAGAAGAGGGGTCATGGGGCAGGCACCTCTAGGGAAAAAGGTCAGAGCATCAAGGACAGAAACTTACAGCAGTTGTTCTCAAACTGGGGTCCCCAGACCAGCAGCAGCATCACCTGGGGACTTAGAAAGGCAAATTCTCTGGCTTTACCCCAGATTTCCAGAGTCAGAAGCTGGGAGTGAGACCCAGGGGTCAGTGCCTGAACGGGTCCTCCACAGGACCCTGAGGCACCTGGAAGTTTGAGAGCCAGAGTCTGTCCCCTTCTCTTCCTTTAGGATGAATGCCCAAAGGAGAAATAAGCAAACAAGGGCAGAGGAGATAGCTGTGGGCAATGAGTAATGCAATGAAGAGATCCTGGGTTTCATTTAAAAAGCTTATCAGAGATAGAAAATTGAGAAATGGAAGTTAAAGTGGTTACACTTCAAGTGAAAGGCTTTCAAGGAAAGCCTTTGCAGTGAAAATGCAGGGGAAAAAAAATTCAATAACAACCTAAAGATACTGGAAATTAGCTAATACTCAGGAGAGAATTTTCCTGAGGACTGTGAAGGGAGAGAAATTAGAGCCGTGCTCTCCAATACATTAACCACTTGCTAGGTGTGGCAGGATTGGAAGGAAGCTCCTCTGAGTGAAGGAAGCTTCACTCATGATGTACCATACACACTGGGCCCAAGCCTTAGTACACAAAGAGAGGACAGGCAATAACCTATTACCAATGTCACATTGATTACATTAATACGTTATGATATACTGGGTTAAATAAAATATTGAAATCAATTTCAGGTTCTTTTTAATGTGGCTACTAGAACATACTTAATTACACTTGTGACTCGCACCATGTTTCTGATGGAGAACTCTGGTCTTGAGCAAAGGAAGTCCAAGAGGTTCGGAGAAAAACTGGATGAGAGAGAGTTTAAAAGTTCCTGGTGAACATAAGGGCCTAAGGAAAACACGTGCAACTGTTTCAAGATTCTTCTCATGTTAAACTGGGTCTTAAAATATTCAGGGAAAAATGTTTCTGCCTCTTAAAAAGGTAAAAAAAATGCTAAGGAGATAATAATGATACAGAAGTTAGCCTATAAAAGACCAGCTACTTATTTAAAGCTGACAAGGAAGACTTGAGTTCATTGAGTGAGGATATAATTTGGTGCTAAAATTTCTTCTGCATTTAAAAGAAATCTTTGGTGGGTGGAAGAAGAAAAAAGACCAAACATCATCTCTTGCTTTTTTTGGTTTCATGCTTGAAAGAAAAAGGTCAGAGTAAAAAGATAAGATGTGCGAAAACTCTCTAACTGCCTTTTCTCAATCTGCATTTGTTGTCTGGGCTGACCCTAAACTTTTGACTTGCCTAGGAGACGACTTCAGGTTTATTCTGTCTTTTCGCCTCCCGCAGACTCTCTCATAACAACAGCGTCGATGTCCCGGACACGATGCCAGACTGCCCCACTCCCTTTCTTCCACCTTCTTTCCATGAGAGAACCATTTCTTCCTTACTGCTGTTTCTAAAGTGTGAAATGGAAAAGAATGTGAAATGGCCCCACTGAGAGAAGGTACTCCCATCCAATGCAGACTCTATTTTAGTAGTCCTGTATGGGGTTCTCCGTTATTGAATGTGAAAGAAAGAAGAATGACTGAGATCAATAGAAATCCCTTTAATTGCAGAATTATGATTTAAGTGCTTTTCTTACAATGGTAAAAGCTATTAACAGTTAGAGATTTTAAATTTTCAAGTAAACCATGTCTAAAATAACTTTGAAGCAGCAGTTTTTAAATATCTTTTCAAGGTTAAATTATGCAAATGTAGAAAGTAATTATTAGTATGGATATTAACAAATAAGTAAAGGTTTTAAAAATGCCTAAGACATGTAAAATCTACCTGGTTATTCAATAGAACACGAACATCATCCTCTGAACATGTGTATCAGTTTTTAATGCCACTGTAACAGCACAAATTTATCACCTACATTCCTAAAGGTCATCAGTCCAAATCAGATGTCACTGGGCTAAAGTCAAGGTGTTCTTTCTCTGGGCATAGATTAGATTTCCAGGTTGATAGGGTGTTGTTGTTTTCCTTTTAGTACTTTAAACATAAATCTTCTTGGTTATATTGCATCTGCGATAAATCTGCTGCCATTCTTACATGTATTTCTCTGTATATACTGTCCTTTGTGGCTGCTTTCAAGATTTCCTGTTTATCACCAGTTTTATACAATTTGATTATGATATGCCTTGGTATATATAGTTTTTCTCAGATTTCTCACGTACTTCCTTCTGGAGGCTCTTGAGGAGAAAGAATCCTTTCCCTTGACTTGTCCAGCTTCTAGAGGCCACCTGCATCCCTTGGCTTGTGGCCCCCTCCTCCATCTTCAGAGCCAGCAGTGGAGTATCTTCAAATGATCTCTGACTCTGACTATTCTGTTTTCCTCTCACTTATAAGGACCCTTGCAATTACATTGAGCCCATCCAGATAATCTGGGATAATCTACTAATATCAAGATTTGCATCTTAATTACTCCTGCAAAGCCTCTTGCAATGTAAGGTGACTATAATGGACTGAATGTTTATGACCCCCTCCCTAAATTCCTATGTTGAAATCCTAACCCATAAGTGATGATAATAGGAGGTGTGGTCTCTGGGAGGTGACCAAATCCTGAGGGTGGAGCCCTCGAGAATAGGGTTGGTGTCATTATAAAAGAGATCGCACAGAGCTCTCCAGCTCTTCTTTCACCGTGTGAGGATACAGCAATAATTGGCTGTCAGTAACTTGGACGAGGGCTTTCACCAGAACCCAACCATCCAGGCACCCTGATCTCAGACTCCCGTTCTTCAAAACTGTATAGGAAATAAATGTTTGTTGTTTAATCCACCCAGTCAGAGGTATTTTTGTTCTAGAGCCTGAACTGACAGTAACATACTCACCAATTCTGGAGAAAGGACATGGACATTTTGGAGGCTATTATTCTGCCTATGCAGTAGGGCTCCAACAATTTCACTTCCTGGGAAAGGAGTGAGGAACTGAGAGATGTTAGAGGAACTCTTTCAGGTGAAACATCTTTATTTTACCTTCACTTTTGAGAAATTAGTTCTCTAGGTATAGATTAGATTTCCAGGTTGACAGGGTGGTTTTCTTTTCTTTTAGTACTTTAAACATAAATCTTCTTGG
>VMDR010032668.1:0-11605 GCA_007922815.1 Macrotus californicus
TTTGTGTAGTATGGCCATTTTGATGATGTTAATTCTTCCAATCCATGAACATGGTACATGCTTCCATTTGTTTGTGTCTTCCTTAATTTCTCTCTTCAGTGTTGTATAGTTTTCTGAGCACAGGTCTTTTACCTCCTTGGTTAGGTTTATTCCTAGGTAGTTTATTTTTCTTGTTGCTATATCAAATGGGATTTTTTTTCCTGATTTCTGTTTCTGATGTTTCATTGTTGGTGTACAAAAATGCCTTTGATTTCTGAATATTGACTTTGTATCCCACTGTTTTGCCACAGCTGTACAGTTCTGATTGGATGGGGTAAGCCTCAGTTCTATTGGTTGAAATAGGATTCCAGAAACTCCTTTATAAGGGCTGGCTCAGATGGCAGATTAGCAGATTCACATTGCAGGCAAGCAGTTCAGTGCAAAGCCAGGGAGTACAGTGGAGACTTCTCCCTGAAGTGCAGTGCAGTTTGTGTGAGAGGTCATAAAAATGGCTGCTAGGCTGTTTTCTTTTTCTTTTTTCATTTTGAGCCCAGTTAAGCTACCAGGAGCCCTTCTTAGTAGGTATCTTCTTTCTCAGGGTCCATAGCTGCCATAACAAGTACTGTAGGCTGGGTGGCTTATTCTACGGATACTCATTTTCTCACAGTTCTGCAGGCTGGAAGTCCAAGACAAGGATGTCAGCATGATTGGGTTCTGGTGAGAGGTCTCTTCCTGGCTTGTAGATGGCTTCCTTCTTGCTGTGTGCTCACATGGCAGGGAGAAAGAGAGCACATCTCTTTTTCTGAGACTACTAATCCCATCATGACAGCCCCATTCTCATGATCTCATCTAACCATAATTATCTCCCAAAGACTCCATCTCCACATACCATCGCATTGGGGGGGTAGGACATCAATATATGAATTTGCCAGGGGAACAAAATTCAGTCCATAGCAGTCCAGATGCCAGTTAGTATAAAGTTATATTTTGTGATATGATTTATAATACAAACAAATTTTATCTTTGTTTCATTCTTTGCACAGACCTTCTAAAACCCTTGGAATTTCCTTGAGGAGCACTGTAAAGATGTCTTTTCATATGTTAATGAGGTGATTTTTGGAAAGCACCTAAGGATGGGGGTGGTTTTCTGGAGAACCAGTTTTGTGATTAGAGAGGGTAGGAGCTTTTTAAGATGATTATTTACATTTTGTAAACAAAAAAAAGGCTTTAGGGAAATTGATGCCATGTTCAGAGTGCTTGCTTCTTGCTGTGTCTCACCGCTTTTGCCACCAAGTCACAAAGCACTGGGACAACTAACAGCCCTTTCCTGTAATGGTCAACTCATAAAATCGGTCATGTGAGAGCTGGAGGCACTCTGAGATAAAATTTAATTTTGTGTTTTTCTTTTTTTTAAAATATAGTTTATTTATTTTTAGACAGAGAAGAAGGGAGGGAGAAGAGAAGGAGAGAACCATCAATGTGTGGTTGCCTCTTATGCCCACAACCCAGGCACGTGTCCTGACTGGAAATCGAACTGGCAACCCTTTGGTTTGCAGGCCAGTGCTCAATCCACTGAGCCACACCAGCCAGGGCTAATTCTGTGTTTTTCAAAGAATGCACCATCTACATCAGGGTGACCTTGGATAATCAATCATACAAGTGCAAATTCCTAGGTTTTACTTCAGAGCTTTAGACTGTCAGGTGAAACTTGAGAATCTGCATTTAATATTAACACTTCAGGTAATTTTATGTACACACAAAGCTTTAGAGACATGAATCTAGCTCATCTCTTTTTTTCACATTTAGGAAATTTACATTCAGCAATGATATTTTGAAAGTTGACATAAGTGAAGCCATTTTAAAATAGAGCCAGATCAGCCATTCCAGAGGAACTGTTTTGCAGTCTTGTTTCTTGAACTTTTGGATGATTTGAACTGGGACAGATCTTTGGACTGGTCTAAACCAACATGGTCTTACAAACAGTTGTTGATAAAGTCAGCAGAAAAGCAGACATCCTGACTACAAGGAAAGATGTTTATGGACACTCTTTCTGAAGACAAAATTACTAACAAGCTATGTATAGCTAAAGAATAATTCATTTTATCACACCAACAGAAATTCTGCCTTCTGGACTTCTTTCAAGCTGGCAGCATAGGTAAACGTGGCTTGCCTCCTTGCAAAACCACATCAAAATTACAACTAAACTACGGAACAACCATTATTCAGAGCTGCCAGAAATGGAGCTGAATGGAAGTCCTACAGCTACAGAATTAAAGAAGAGGTCACATCAAGACTGGTAGGAGGGGTGGAGATGTGGAATGGACAGGTCTTACACCAGTGTGTGGTGGATAAAAATTGGGAGGAATATCTTGGGGGTGAGGGGTCACAGCCCCACACTAGGCCCACCCTGCCCAGGGTTCTAGTGCCAGGAAAAAAGTCACCCTAACTTCTGGCTGTAAAAACCAGGGGGGACTGAGGCTGTGGGAGACAAATTGCTAGGGTCCCAGGCAGTTCATCTTTAAGGGCCTGCACACAGACTTACTCAGATTCACTCCCTCTAAGCTCTAGCATGGGGGCAGCAGCCTGAAAGACACCAGAGGCATACAGGGAGGAACTGAAATGTCTGGCATCAGGGTAGGAGCTGGTGAGGAAGCTTTCTCCAAGGCAGATGTGTTGTCAGAGACCATTGTTCTTTTTCTGAGCCCTCCCCCAACAGAGTGTGCAAGTGAGTGCCATATCTGAGACTCCATCAACCTGGCTCACACTGTTTTCCCCACCCTGGTGATTCCCTGAGGCTCTACCCAATCCAACTTTTGGGACCACCCAAGCTGTTTCCAGTAGCTTTTCCATATAAATGGCTTGTCTTGGATCATGCTTCAGATTTTTCTAAACTCTCTTAAACAAGCAGCACCTGGCCTCAACATGCCCAGTGCCTAATGCTGGTACCTCATGCCTGGTACCAGTAGCAGATGGCCTTGGTTCATAGCTTGAACTCATTTGGACACCTCCAAAACCAGCACAAGTAGCAGCCAACTGCAGAGTACTTTGTAGCTGATGCTGGGTGGCCCTGGTAGAACACATGTTGTGGCTTACCTTGGCCTGCATCTCTTGAGAGGCCCCAGAGCCTGGGTGCTCAGTGGACAGCCAAAGGCCATGTCAGAACACTACCGCCAAACCACCTCCATAACAGACACACTCAAGGCGTGGACTCACTGGGCACCTGAGCCCTACTGAAGTAAGTCCTACTCTGTGGAGTAGGCCCCTGCATAGCTGATCTTCCATGGTGGTTGGAGATCATTGGTCACAGCATGTCCTCAGTACTTTCAGCTGATTGGCCTGGATGAATCCCTCCTATTGACCTGCCAACAGCAATCAAGCCTCAACTATAAGAAGAGAGTATTCTCAGCCCACAGAGTGGGCACACCTTGAGTATCCAGCTTGGGTGACAAAGAAGGCTTTGCCAGTGGACCTTACAGGACACTCACTACATTAGGCTACTCTTCTAAGACAGGGAATCATAGCAGCTCTACCCAACACACAGAAACAAACAAATGGAGACTGCCAAATGAGAGACAAAGAAACATGGCCAAAATGAAAGAATAGAACAAAATGCCAGAAAAAGAACTAAGCAAAATGGAGACAATCTTTTAGATGCAGAGTTTAAAACACTGGTTATAAAGATGCTCAGTGACCTTAGTGAGAACTTCAACAGCATAAAAAAGGGGATGGAAATAAAAAAAAGAACCAGTCACAAATGAAAGATACACTTACTGAAATAAAGAACAATTTACAGGAAGCCAATAGTAGAGTGGATGAGGCTGAGAATCAAATGAGCAACTTAGAATATAAAGTAGCGAAAAACACCCAATCAGAAGAACAAGAAGAAAAAAGAATAAAAAAAAATGAGGAGAGTGTAAGGAGCCTCTGGGACAATTTCAAGTGTATTAACTTTTGTATCATGGGGGTGCTGGAAGGAGAAGGAAGAGAACAAGAAATTGAAAACCTATTTGAAAAAATGACAGAGAACTTTATTTATTTGGTGAAGGAAATAGACAGGAAAGTTCAGGAAACACAGAGAGTCCCAAACAAGATGAACCCAAAGAGGTCCACACCAAGACACATCATAATTAAAATGATGAAGGTTAAACATAGAGAATTTGGAACACAGCAAGAGAAAAGCAGTTACCTACAAGGGAGTTCCTATAAGACTGTCACTGATTTTCAACAGAAACTCTGCAGACCAGAAAGGATTAGCAAGAAATATTCAAAGTGATGAAAAGAAAGCCCCTACAATCTAAATTACCTAGCAAAGCTATCAATTAGTATCAAAGGACAGATAAAAGAGATTTCCAGACAAGAAAAAGCTAAAGGAATGCATCATCACCAAACCAGTATTATGTGAAATGTTAAATGTCTTCTTTAAGAAGAAGAAGAAGATAAAAAATATGAACAATAAGTCTTGACTAGCATGATTCAGTTGGTTGAGCATTGTCCTGGAAAATGCAAGTTAGCCAGTTCAGTTACTGGTCAGGGCATATTCCTGGGTTGTGCTCCTGGTCCCCAGTTGGGGTGCAGGCAGGAGAGGCAACTGATCAATGTTTCTCTCACATATAAAGTTACTCTCCCTCTTTTTCTCCCTCCCTTACCCTCATCTAAAACTAAAAAAATACAATCTTTAAAAAATTAAAAACTATGAATAAAATGGAAATAAATATATATTTATCAATAATTGAATCTCAAAAACAAAATAAATGAACAAGCAGAACAGAAACAGAATCATAGTTACATCTGGCAACCATCAAAATGCTCTCTGTATCCATGATTCTGTCTCTGTTCTTGTTTGCTTTTTTTTTTTTTTAGATTCAATTGTTGACAGGTATGTATTTATTGTCATTTTATTGTTCAGTTTTGATCTTATTTTCTTAAATAAGTGACTTTAATATTTCATATAATAATAGTTTGGTGATGATGATGAACTCCTTTAGTTTTTTGTCTGGGAAGCTCTTTACCTGCCCTTTGATTCTAAATGATAGCTTTGCTGGGTGGAGCAATCTTGGCTGTAGGTCTCTGCTTTCTATGACTTTGAATATTTCTTGCTAATCCCTTCTAACCTGCAAAGTTTCTTTTGAGGAATCAGCTGACAGTCTTATGGGAACTCCCATGTAGGTAATTGCTTTTCTCTTGCTGCTTTTGTGTTTTTGTTTATCCTTAACCTTTGGCATTTTGATTATGATGTGTCTTGGAGTGAGTCTTTTTGCCCATTCTTGCTTGGGACTTTCTATGCTTTCTGGATTTTCATGTTTATTTCCTTCACCAAATAAGGGAAGTTTTCTTTCACTGTTTTTCAAATAGATTTCCAATTTCTTTTTTTTTAATTACTTTATTGTTGTTCAATTACAGTTTGAATTTTCCCCCCACCACTCTCCCCCCACCCCAGCCAATCCCACCCCCATCCCCTGCTCCCACCTTCCCCCTTGGTTATGTCCATGTGTCCTTTATAGTGTTTCCTGGAAACCCTTCCCCCCACTATTCCCTTCCCCTTCCCCTCTGGCCATTGTTAGATTGTTCTTAATTTCTTGCTCTTTTTCTTCTCCTTATGGCACCCCATATAATGTGAATGTTGGAACACTTGACATTGTCCCAGAGGCTGCTTACACTATCCTCATTTTTTTGGATTCATTTTTTTTTTTGCTTGTTGTTCTGATTGGTTGTTTTTGCTTCCTTATCTTCCAAATCATTGATTTGATTCTCGGAGTCATCCACTCTACTGTTGTTTCCCTGTAAATTGTTTTTTATTTCAATTAGTGTATTCTTCATTTCTGACTGGATCTTTTTTATGCTGTTGAGGTTCTCACTAAGTTCCTTGAGCATCCTTATAATCAGTGTTTTTGAACTCTGCATCTGATAGATTGCTTATCTCCATTTTGTTTAGTTCTTTTTCTGGAGTTTTGAGCTGTTCTATTATTTGGGTCATGTTTCTTTGTCTCCTCATTTTGGCAGCCTCCCTGTATTTGTTTCTATGTATTAGGTAGAGCTGCTAAGACTTCCTGTCTTAGTAGCATGGCCTAATGTAGTAGGTGTCTTGTAGGGTCCAGCAGCACACCTTCTCCTATCACTCAAACAGGGTATTTGAGGAGTGCCCTTTGTGTGGGCTGAGTATACTCTCTTCTTGTAGTTGAGCTTTGATTATTGTTGGCAGGTCACTGGGGAGGATTTACCGGGGCCAGTCAGCTGCAAGGACTGGCTGGCCTCTGACAACCAACTTCCACCCTCCATGGAGGATCAGCTGCGCATGGGCAGGATGGTGGCATTCCGACATGATCTGTAGCTGTCCACTGGGTGTGCAGGCTCTGGGGTTTCCCAGGTGGTGCCAGCCAAAGTCAATCTCCACCTGGGTTCTGCCTAGGGCCCCCCTGCATGAACTATAAAGCAATCTGAGATGGCTGTTACTTGTGCTGGGCTTGGAGATTCCCAGGTGAAGCCAATCTGTGAATCTAGGCTGACTACTGCTAGTGCTGGGCTTGGAGCCACTTAGCAAGAGGTATGGGGGTTGGGGGCTTACTGAGGCTGGCTATTGCTTGTTTTATAGCATTTAGGAAGTTGTAAAGTGTAAGCCCAAACCAGCCATTAATATGAAAAAGTCACAGTTAACAGTTTGAGTGGGCCCATAAATTGGGTGGGTTGAGTCTCAGGGGATCTCCAGGGTAAGGCAAACAATGTTAGCCAGGTTGATGGAGTCACAATAATAGCACCCACCTGTCAGTTCTGTGGCTCTGTGGGGAGGGAGCTCAGTGAAGACACTATGGCTTCTGCATACCTTTCTGTCTAAGAGAAAGCTGTCTCCCAGGTCTTATCTTGATTGTAGACACTTCAGTTCCTCCCTGTGTGCCTCTGGTGCCTTTGAAGCTACTGCCCTGGTGCTGGAACTCAGGGGGGGGTGAATCTGAGTAAGTCCTTGTGTGGGTTCTTTAAGGGGAACTGCTTGGGACTCCAGAAGTTTCTTCCATTGACTCAATTACCACAGGTTTCTGCAGCCATAAGTTATGGGGACTTATTTTCCTCACACTGAAACCCTGGGCTGGGAGCCTGGTGTGGGGCTGATACTCCTTGCTCCCAAGATATCCCTCCTGAATTTTTATCCACCACACATGGATGTGGGTCAGCCCATTCCATGTCTCCAACCTTCCTACCAGTATGGATGGATGTGGTTTCTTTAATTCTATAGTTGTCTGACTTCCATTCAACTCTGTAGCTGACAGTTCTGATTGGTGGTGGTTCCATATTATAGTTATAATTTTGATGTGGTTGTGCAAGGAGGTGAGCCTTGTTTACCTAATACACTATCTTGAATAGAAGCCTCCAGAGAACATTTTGATGGCTGTCATATGGGAGGGAGGTTAAGGAAGTGGGTGAAAAAGTTGAAGGGATTAAGAAGTACAAATTGGTAGTTATAGAATAGTGTTGGGGACGTATAAGTAAAGTACAGTGTAGGGAATATAGTAGCCAAAGAATATATATACATGACCCATGGACATGGACAATGGTATGGGGATTGCCTGAGGGAGTGGGGGTTTTGGGTGGAGGGGGACAAAGAGGAAAACTGGGAGAACTATAAAACATAAACAATAAAATATAATTTAAATAAAAGAAAGAGATAAAGAGAAAAAAGTAATTTTGTCTTCTATTAATGTAATTATTCCTTTCCTTGAATAAATGAGCTTAACCACTCCAGAAATCAGTTTCTTCGTTTACCAAATGGCAACAATTTCCACTCTGCCTACTTTATAGGAGTGAAAAGTCAAGTAGAATGAAACTGAAGGTGCTTTCTAAACTGTGTTATTATTGTTATACATTGTTGGGTATCTTAAATCAGAGCTGTGGATGCAGGGCACGAGACCAAGATAGAAGTAGCCAAAAAATAAAAAATAAAAGCTTTCCAAATGATAGGCACAGAAAATGACAAAAAGGACCAGAAGAAATAAATGTTAGCTGTGTGAGTGTGTAAATGTGCGTGCATGTGTGGGGGTGTGCACGTGTGTGTATGACTGCCTTTTATTTATAGCCTATGAAATTAGATTTTTCTATCAGTAGATAGTGGGGTAAAACAGAGGAGTCATAGACCATTGCTTCATAAGAGATGTGTGAGGAAGAGTTAGCATAATTTAGAAGAGACCTAATTTAGCCTCTCTTCTGAATTGAAAAACTCCAGCAGCCACGCTGTTTTAAGAACCAAGTTCTTGCAAAAGTTTTAAAAAAGTCTTTAGCTCTAACTCTAGCAGTCAAGTAAGTGAGATAGCTCAGATGTCCTTTAAAAGAGGAATATAACTGGTTCAAAAAAGAAAGTTGTTTTAAGTAAATATTGAGTTTCTAAGTGAGAATTAACATTGCTTTGAAAGAACAGAAGAGTAAAATCTTTTGAAGAATGACTTTACAGGACTATTTCTTTCCAAAAACCTTTATCACTCTCTCAAATTAAGCTGAATATACACAGGACACCCTGATGTCCTCATGTCATTGAGTAAACAAACTTTGAGTTGTATCAACCATGTGTTCTCTATATTAACTGTTCACCAATAAGGATCTTGAGAATAGGTGGCAGAGGTACATTTGGAACCCATCTCCTCTGACCAGAAATCTAGTGCTCTTCCCTTTTTTTCCTACTCATCCCAATAAAAATCATCTCATACTTCTTGTTGTTATTGTTAATTATTTAACCAGAAGGAATATGCTCAGTGGTTAAATACACAGGCTCTAAGTAGGAACTTAGTAAGGTCAGTCTTTTAAGCCACAGATTCCCTATAAAGTGGAGAAAATAATGGCATCCAATATATTGCATACAGTGAATGACCCTTCTAATTCAATCAATTAAAATGCTTGCTACAATTAAAAAAATTGAAATGCATTACCAAACTGGTGCTTAACTAAGAAACCTGAAAATTATAACAAAATCAAGTGAAAGCAGGAACTAGGAGAAAGTTGAGTGCTGAGGCTGGCTCTTGCCCTAAGGGTTCTACTCAACCCTGGAGGCTCTGATCATCTCCTTTGACAATAGCATGGATGTATTTGTAAGAGTTCTTTAGAGAAATAGAATCACTAGGAGAAAGAGAGGGGGGAGAAGGAAGAAGGCAGGGAGAGAGAAAGAGGGGGCAGAGAGAGAGGAAGAAGAGGAAGAAGAAGGAAAGAAAAGAAAGGAAAAGAAAAGAGAGATTCATGAAGATCTAAGATGGCGGAGGAGTGAGTGGAAGCTACACTAACATCCTCCTAGGACCAATCTGGACTTATGACTAAATTGTAGAGAAATCATCGTGAATAACAAACTGAACACTAGCTGGAGAGAAGCCTTATAACCAGACAGACAGAAGAAACCACTTCACCACAATGTGACTGGTGAGGAATGTGGAGACGTGAGAGGGCTGGCTGGGCTTCCACAGGCAGTGGCTGAAGATCAGAGGGATATTTCAGCAGCTGGGGTGGGGGTTACCCTGAGAAGTGTGGGGTCTAAACACCAAGCTGGGCTCCCCAGCCTACAGTACCGGAGCCAGAAAAAACCCGGATAACATCCAGCTGTTAAAAGCAACAAGGTTTCTGTCTGTCATAGAGAAATGGCTGGAGACTCAGAGAGCCTCTTAAAGAGGCAGGACACAAAATTTTGTTTGCAGCCACTTATGCTGGGCTTCAGCAAAGGGAGGGCAGAGTGTATTAGAGATGCTTGAGGAGAGTCTGGGGTTGGTGGCACTGGGGAGAGAACTGAAGGAACAACTGCCAGGGTCTCTGTGCCAAGTCATTCCCCATACTGCAGGAGCCATTTTTCGCAGGAAGAGCAACCTCTTCCAAGTGGCATCAGCCTGAGGGGAAGCAAGAGCTCTGCCCAAAGGAATTACTCTGCCCCAGCCTGTGGTGCTGATTAAACCTTCATTAGCTTGACAACGATCAGTTCAACGGCTGATTATTTTAACAAAGTAAGACAGAAAATACAAAGAAGCTGCCCAAATAGAAAGACAAAAAAACAAAACAAAACAAAACAAAACAAAAACCAACCAGACCCCAAATGAAAGAACAAGAGAATTCTCCAGAAGAAGAACCAGATAAAGTGGAGGCAAGCAATTTCTCAGATAGAGTTTAGGGTAATAATTATAAGGATACTCGACTTCTGGCCCAGATGGAGGCATAGGTAGATACACTTTGCTTCCTTGTACAACCAAAAGAAGGACAACAACAAATTTAAAAACAAAAAATAACTAGAACTGCCAGATAATCGAACTGTAAGGAAGTCTGACAACCAAGGAGTTAAAGAAGAAACATTCATCCAGACTGGTAGGTGGGGTGGAGATGGGCAGCTGGCATGGAGAGGACACGAGGCAAGGTGGTGGCTGGTGGACTGGGCAGTCCCATATTCACAAGCAGATAAAACCGGGAGGAACAATTGGGGAGTGAGACAGACCACACAACCCAGGGTTCCAGTGTGGGGAAATAAAGCCTCAAAACCTCTGGCTGAGAAAACCTGTGGGAATTGCAGCAGTGGGAGAAACTCCCAGCCTCACAGGAGAGTTTGTTGGAGAGACCCACAGGGTCCTAGAATGTACACAAACCCACAAACTGAGAAATCAACACCAGAAGGGCCCAGTTGGCTTGTGAGAAGTGGGGGAAGTGACTGAAAGCCAACTGAGAGCCAAGCAAGTGGCATTGTTCCCTTTCAGACCCCTCCCCCACGTACAGTGCCAAAACACAGTGATGTGGTTTGCCCTGCATGGTGAATACCTAAGGCTCTGTCCCTTACCATATAACAGGCATGATGAGACAAAAAAAAAAAAAAAAAATGGCCCAAATGAAAGAACAGATCAAAGCTTCAAAACTAGAACTAAGCAATGAAGAGATAGTCAACCTATCAGATGCAGAGTTCAAAACACTGCTAATCAAGATGCTCTCAGAAATGGTTGAGTATGGTTGCAAAATAGAGGAAGAAGTGAAAGTTTTGAAAAGTGAAATAAAGAAAAATATACAGGAAATCAACAGTGAAGGGAAGAAAACCAGAACTCAAATTCAATGATTTGGAGCAGAAAGAAGTAAACATTCAACCAGAACAGAATGAAAAAAACAAGAATTCAAAAAAATGAGGAGAGGCTTAGGAACCTCTGGGACAACTTTAAATGTTCCAACATCTGAATCATAGGAGTGCCAGAAGGAAAAGAGGAAGAGCAAGAAATTGAAAACTTACTTGAAAAAAATAATGAGGGAGAACTTCCCCAATCTGGCAAAGGAAATAGACTTCCAGGAAGTCCAGGAAGCTCAGAGAGTCCCAAAGAAGTTGGACCCAAGGAGGAACATACCAAGATACATCATAATTACATTAGCCAAGATTAAAGCTAAGGAGAGAATCTTAAAAGCAGCAATAGAAAAGGAGACAGTTATCTACAAAGGAGTTCCCATAAGACTATCAACTGATTTCTCAAAAGAAATCTTGCAGGCAAGAAGGGGCTGGAAAGAAATACTTGAAGTCATGAAAGGCAAGGACCTGCATCCAAGATTACTCTATCCAGCAAAACTATCATTTAGAATGGAAGGGCAGGTGAAGTGCTTCCCAGATAAGGTCAAGTTCAAGGAGTTCATCATCACCCAGCCCTTATTA